>CAUYPK010107749.1:0-12154 GCA_963574355.1 Loris lydekkerianus | reverse complement strand
GATTACACCTAGGGTGCATCTTACAAGGGTACATGTGAAACTTAGTAAATGTAGAATATAAATGTCTTAACACAATAACTAAGAAAATGCCAGGAAGGCTATGTTAACCAGTGTGATGAAAATGTGTCAAACTGTTTATAAAACCAGTGTATGGTACCCCATGATTGCATTAATGTACACAGCTATGATTTAATATTAATAACAAAAAAATAACAATATGTATATGGCTACTCTGATCCCCAGGCCAAAAGCTGGAAGGCTTTCATCAATATCTTAGCACACATATATCTCATTGAGGCACATCCCTGGCATACTGGTGGGGCCCTGGGAAGCTCTGAATCAACATCCATGTATTTAGCTACCACCAGTATGCAGATAATGCACTATTTTATATTTTCAGCCCAGGCTTCATTTCTTAGTTCTGCACTTACAGATCTGATTGTCACATCTCTTCATGGACAGTTTCATGAAAGCATCTGAAATGCAACATGTCTAAAATGAAGCTCGTGATCTATGTTCCTCAAAACTTGGTCCTCTCCTGATGTTCTCTTACTACAGGCAATCATACCACTGTATAAGCCAGACTTTTAGGAGATATCCTTATCACCACTCTCTCACTTCTACATGCAATCCATCATCAAGTCCTGTTCAATACACCTTCTTAACATCATCCCTTGACTCTTCACTTCTACCACACCTGAGTCTAAGCCACCCTCAAAGTTCACCAAATTTGCCTGAATTATTACAGCAGTCAAGGAAGCCATCTATCAGCATCTCCTATAGCCAATCCTCTAATTCATTCTCTAACCCAGGCGTCCTCAAACTGCGGCCCATGGGCCACATGATGTGGTGTGAATTGTATTTGTTCCCATTTGTTTTTTACTTCAAAATAAGTTATGTGCAGTGCCCATAGGAATTTGTTCATAGTTTGTTTTTGTTTTTTTAACTATAGTCTGGCCCTCCAACAGTCTGAGTGACAGTGAATTGGCCCCCTGTTGAAAAAGTTTGAGGACGCCTGCTCTAACCCATAGAGTGATTTAAAATAAATAAATAAATAAACAAATTCAGGCATCCCTTGCTTAATGCAAAATTCCTTAACAAGACGAACAAAGCCATGGATAGATTGACTCATGTTCATTGTTCTAGTCACCTGTTGCAGCAGAACAAATTATCCAAAATCTTAGTGGCTTGATTTGATATTAGCATTCATGATTCAGCCTCAGATGGGTGGTTATCACCTAGAGTCTCTTATGCAGCTGTATAATAGTAAGAATTTGGTTAGGGTTGGGTATCCAAGATGGCATATTCACTCATATGTCTTTCTCTCCAGGTAGCCTGGTTTCAGTTTCCTTAATACATGGCAGTCCCAGGGTGTTCTTCCTACATGACAAGTTATTTTTCCTAGGGTGAACTTTACAAGAGACCAAGACAAAAGCTACAAATTGTCTTCTGACCTAGCCTCCAAAGTCATTCAGCATAATTTATAGCTTATTCTAGAAGTTGAAATCAAGTCACTGGGTCAGCTCAGATTCAGGAGGAGGAACTACAAGAGGGCTTAAATATCAGAAGACATAGCTCTTAGGAGGGTGAAGACAGTCTTTGGAAAATATCAACCACACTACCTCTCCAATCCCATTTTTCAGCACATTTCCTGCCACTGTTTCCACTTCAGCCACAATGGCCTTTCTTAAGTTCCTTGTATTTGCCATAATTCATCCTGCTAAATAAAGGCTTTGCCAGTACCATTTTTTTTTTTGCCTAGAATGCAAATCCCCCTTTCCAGTCCCCTTTTGCCAAGTTAACTCCTGCTCAACTTTCAGATCTCAATCAAGCCTCAGGATAACCAGGTTACATCTTAATTTATACTCTCAAAATAGTAGATTACTGTCCATCACCATCCTAATCACCACTGCATTTTGCATTTGTTTGTGTGATTATGTAATTTATGTCTCAAAATTTCCACTACACTTGAAGAAGAACTGTGTCTGTTCCCCCCTCCCCCCCCCACAGACCTTGACTGGTATTCAAATATTTATTTGCTGAATAAACCAAAGAAATAAACTAAGTAAATCAAACTGTCTGCCTTTGGATATCAAATTATTTTTTCCCCTTATGCATTATAGTGAAGTCTATAATCACATTCCCATATTTAATACATAGATAGACAAGTCCAAACATAAATCATTTTTCACAGAGGAAATCTTACAAAGGTAAAGGTCATATTCCTTTCCCATATCATACCTATAAAATTACAGGAATATAGGTAATAAAGGAATCATTAATTAATATATCCAACAGGTATAAATTTTGTAATATTTCTTCTACCTTCAAAGGAGCCTGAAACTATCTTTGATTTTCATTTCTAGACCTCAACCAAACCTGGTAAGTGTACCAAATGAGGCACTAACGCCAGGAGCGAGGAGATTTCCCAGTCTATGCAGGAGTCCAGCACTGACAGTAGAGACCTCTAGAAGCATTTCACTTAGAAACCCAGGAGGATCATTCCACAGACCACATATGATTTTTCTTGTGCTAAAACCAGATGCATAATACTAACTGCTCCCTACTACATTATTAATAACCTGTCTAGAAATAAATACTCCGCCAATTTTCAACCTGAAATGGAACATGTCATCTTGAGGGTGGTAATTAACATTCCTGTTCTTTAGAAGGTGACACAAAGAGTCATTAGAGAAAATATTCACTAGTTATGGCTCGTAACTTTTTTTCTAAATAGAAGTTTGAGTAATTACAAATGTTATCGTAAAGTAACGTTCATTATTAGAAGGTACATTCTATTTCCGGTCTTTTGAATTCCGTCAACTCTAATTGTTTTCAACTACTAATAACATTTGGTCTAGTGACAGAATTTTTTTACAACCTGAAATAATTTAATCATGTGTTTCCTTCTTTCTCCCCACTACAACACAGGCTCGTCTAGGGCATGGATTTGATCAGTCTTACCTAGAATAGTGTTGGGTAAATTGTGCTGCCAAATGAATGAATGAAGGGGGGTGGTCTTCCAGAATTAGATCTTGTGTATTACTCTTAGCATCTTGTGAAGATGCTTATTTGTTATGTATTAAAAAAAAAAATAGTCTGTCAAAAATTAAAAAAAGCCTTTCCTTTTTATTTACATTTCTTGCTTCACAGATATTATGCCATATGAAATTAGTGTTTCTAATTATCAAACTTGATTCATTCACCAGTTAAGAAAAAAATTTACCATAAGGCAAAAAGAGCTTTTACTAAATCATTGAATTTCTCTGGTTATTAAAAGTTTTCTAGAATTAAACCACTTTTTCTTATTGGCTGAACTATAACTTGTATGTATTGTGTAGTTTGAGGAGTCTTGTTAGGTTAAACAAATATATGGCAAATAACAAAGACATCTACCAACAGGTCTATGAGCATAACCATTTTTTAATGAATAACTTAGCCACTACTTGACTAGTGGCTAAACATGAATCTAAGACAGAGGATATAAAAGCAGGTTATATGACAGTTACTTAAGTCCAAACTCTGTCTCTTAATCAATTGTCAAATATTTTATCACAAAAGGCTGACTCAATGAGGTTGAAACATTCACTAATGAGTTTTTAAGTCTATTCTATGCCATGCAATTTAGATAATACTAAAATATTAATATCAAATTGGCCCAATAAATGATATGCTCCTACCTGGTGTCTTGTGATACAAGTTTAATGCTGACCAAAAAACATGACCCATGGCTTTTCTGTAGGTGAGTCCCTCTGTTCCATTTTGCACTTTTATTTCTCAAGCTATTGATTACACTGAATTATTCATAATTAAAAATCTTTCTCCTTTGTCCTGCTTCCTGGTAAGTGTGGATTAGGATCTAGAGAGTTGATTTTCAAGTGTAATGTGTTAAATAGAAGTTTTAAATACCAGACAAGTTCAACCTGCTCAACAGCTGCTCCAATTCCAGACTTGAACTTAGAAAAGTTGTGCTAGAAGAAACATGACCTGCGTTACTTTTGTCTTCTTGGGTTAAACTTCACTTACATTCAGCCAAAAAGGAGAGAAATGCACTTAAGCTACATTTGCAAGTGCCATTTTTGACCAATCTTCTTTACCCTACGTTTTTTTTTTTTAAAGTCTTGCCTTCCATTTTCTATAACTCATGACTCCACCTTATTCATTTATTACAGTAATCAATTAAAAAGCTTAGAACAAAGACAGACCTTTAAATAAATGAAATAGGTTGGCAAATAGCCACCCCTTTCCTTCTCCAGACCCTACTGCCATTTAATCTTTTTTGATTCTATCTTGAGAAGAAAAATAAATATATGCAGTATTAACTTGAGTTACTTTTTAAAAGTTAATTTCAATGTCACCCAGATGTGCATTGAAAGTATCTCATCTTCCTTCTCATTAACAGCTAAAGCTAAAACACGTTCCTTACGGATAGGGGTAATAACTGACAGGCAGGAATTTCAGACATGTTAGGAATATCGATTAACTGTATTTGATTTGGTAAGGCAATTTCCTGATAGAACAGAACATAGTAGGAGATGCATATTTTTCCAGCTACAGCCCTTTCAAGGACGGATGCCAAGGTGAGCAGTACTCTCGGTTTCTCGGCAACGGGAAAGGATTTGTGAATGATTGTGAAAGATTTGCACCACCTCCCAGCTGCACTTGAGGGCTGCTCTGAAAACAGCAAAGCACAGCTTGGCAAATTCATATCACATCCTGTAGCCCTGGATAAGAAGTGGTGAAACAAACACACACACACAAACACACACACACACACACACACACACACACACACACACGCCACCACGAGAAAAGCCCTGCAGGGAAGCTTTCCAGCAGGCAGGCTCTGCTTGGGAAGGCAGAGTCAGCATCCTTCTCCCCCAGCACAAGTGAAAGGCTCGCCTCCATCTCTAACTCACGGGTCTTTATCATTCTAGGCGTCTTCTCGCAAAGGAGAACGATCTGCACTGGCCTTACCTCTGGGGCTGGTTTCTTGCAAGTACGGTGGGGCCGTGGGAGTGACATTTCCCGACTGGGATGCTGACAGCAGAGGCGAGCGTTCGTCCACCCCTTCAGCAGCCATGACTGCGGCAGCGGCGGCCGGGGGAGGCTGAGCCGGGGGCTGCGGCCGCAGCGGAGGCGGTGGCTCACGGCGCTGCTGCCTCTGCGGCCGCTGCTGCCGCCTCCGGGAGGGCCGGGGCTGTGTCACAAGGCAGCAGGCGGGGAGGGCGGGCGCGGGCCGAGGGCGGAGGAAGGGAAGCGCGCAGGGGAGGACGAGGGGGCGCGGAGGGGCGGAGGGAGGGGAGGGAAGCAGCAGGAAGCTCAGCCAGCCGGAGAAAAGGGGAACGAATTAGGACCGACCGGGAAAAGCGGAGGGGCGGGTGCCAAGCGCCAAAGGGGGAGGGGCTCGAGATGGGATGCGGCGGTGACAAGTCTTTTTCTCTAAAGAGAAGAAGGATTAAGGGGGGGAGGAGGAAGGCAGCCTGACCGGGCTAAAGGGGCCTGTGACTTGATTCCAGGAAAACTAGAGCAAACACAGATATCAAGTTTAGCTCTTCTAGGGAGGAGGGACTGATTAGCTGTTAGTCCCTCAAGTTTAGCTCTTCTAGGGAGGAGGGACTGATTCTTGGCTGTCAAACTTTGTAGCAATTATATGAAGACAGCTTATTCCTGGGGTTATCAATTCCTTCTGAAGAGGTTCTTTGTTAAAGTCATTTTTCATCATCTGTTGTCTCAGAGAAGGCAACTCTGGCATGAGGGTGACATCCCTACGTGTGTTTCCTTGTTGATTTGTCAACAACGTGAGTGTTGGTATTACTTGTTGGGCACTAGTATTTCACCTTTTATAAATTTCAAAATAGGTTGCCATTTTAGTTTTGTTTTTGTACAATATTGTCCCTGACACATATGCAGTAGTAAGGTTTATGAAAAATTAAATTATCTTGAGATAATTTAAAATAAAAGTCTTTCACTTGTAAAAGAGAGTACTAGCAAAGATTCTTTGCTTGGCCAAACTTTAGTCAGACTTTTCATTCTTCTGCTGGGCCCATCTGGGCACTTCCATGCAAAATCCAGTTTCAGCAAGAACGCTGCTAATTTAATTTAGAGAGAACTTCCGGTCTCCATACTGATATCTGATCAGGTTCCTTGTCCTCCAACATCCTCCAAGTGATGTTTGATCACCCTGGCCTGTCTCCAGCAAGAATCCTGTTAGGTGGGTGCAGCCAGAATCCCCCTTGCTCCTGAGGTTTCTGTCCACTAACGCTCCCATGCCCACCCCCAATTCTGCTCCTTGGCTCTAAATTTCCACTTGCCCAAGCTGTATTTGGAGTTAAACCTACTGTCTGCTCCCCCGTGGCAAGGCCCCATTGCAGTGGTCCCTGTACCCAACACAGTGGTGCGGAATGATGTCTTCCCTACTTCAATAAATATCGTTGAATAACATTTTTCTTTGAATGCAAGTTCTTGCCTTGTTTTCTCTACTTTTTCATTGTTCTTTTCTTCTTTTGGTCATTTGCCATATTATCCTAAAGTGCTTGCTGTACATGAAAACAAAAACAAATCAAAGTTTTGAACATAGCCAGGCATGTGGTTGTGCACAGCTGTAGTCCCAGCTACTTGGGAAGCTGAGGCAGGAGGATCCTTGAGGCCAGAAGTTCAAGGAGTCCAAGTCCAGCCTGGGCAACAGAATTTCCACCTCAAAAAAAAAAAAAAAAAAATTAAAGTCTATCATGAATATGCTCAAATAAAAATGCAATAGGAAAATAGTCATGGTCTGGAATGATCATTTTCCTGCAAAGATTCTTTGAGTCACTCAAAAAACATTTATTATTCCTTTACTGGATCTACAAAGGTAACTAGAACATAATATCTGCCCTCAAGATGCCTGAAAAATAGCATAGTCAAAAACAAAAACAAAAAGTGAAGCTGGTATTCCCAACTGTAGATTTCTATGGGCATGAGGAAAAGCAGACTCCAGACATTTGAAACTACTTCTCATATCACGGTAAGAAGGGCCCTCATTTTGCTCTCTACACACTTATTCCTTCTGCCAGAAAAATTCATTTAGACATCAGCTACATGAGGTTCCTAAAGTAAAATCAAATAATGATGTTTTCTCTTATGCAAGATCTTTTGTTGCTCAGTAGCATCAGGACGCAATACAGGGATCCCCATATAATATAACTTAAGGGCGTTTTTAGGTTTCTGGGATTCTTGGAATTGAAAGATCAAGATGTAGCACTTCCTGAAAAAGTACCTATAATTTAAAAGTGAACAGTGTTGTTTTTATCTTGCATCCTGGAGGCTACTATGTTAAAGAAAATTATGAGGGGAATCAGTGAAGTCCTATTACTATAGTGTCCCTATCACGTCACCTATTACTATATTACTATATAATATAATAAAAGTGAACAGTGTTGTTTTTATCTTGCAGCCTGGAGGCTACTATGTTAAAGAAAATTATGAGGGGAATCAGTGAAGTCTTATTACTATAGTGTCCCTATCACTTCCATGTGACAGTGTAGCTGCTTTTCTGTTACCCACTCACCTTCTACCCCTAATTTACTTTATGAGTTCAGAAACAATATCTATCTTATTCATGATTTTATCTCTAATGTCTGGCACAATGCTTGGCATATTAGTAAGTACTCAATATTAGCCAAATAAATAAAAGTGTGACAGATCTACACAGTCCCAGGGTCTTACTAAAACAAATCGGCACAAAAAATTAAGAGCATATCTTGACTTTTTGATGAAGGCAACAGTTTGGCCAACTGACTAACCAATGGTTTTATTATTCTATTGTATCTCTACAATTGAGTTTTCTTTTTTCGCCCAGGTAATGATCATTATAAAGGGTATTTTTTGTTTATTGTTGGTTGTTTTCTTTACTTTTTTATAGGGCTTCTCTATCCATTTCAGAACTGGCTTGAAGCTAATAGCAATTGTTCTTCTTATTCTATAAAAGTTGGTGAATATACTGAGATTATATTTGCAGCAATGTCATCTTTTGCAAAAACCAAAAAAACTTTTATTTGGAGAGGATCACTTTATTCTAGCTTAAAGGTAATACTATGTTTGTGGCTACCCAATAATTGTATTTTGATGATTATGGTACTTTGCCATCTCTATTTGTGAGATGAACTGATGTGTCTGTTAGAATAAAAGGTACTGTACAGACTGATGATATACGAGATGCAATGTGCTTCAGCTGCTGTTTCAGTTACCTACGTCTGAGTAACAAATTACAGCAATGTTCAGTAACTTATAACGTGAGTTATTATTTTTCATGATTTTCTGTAGGTTTATTGGGTGGTGATTCTGTCAGACTTGCCTGGTTAAATCAGGCAGCTGCATTCAACTGTCAAGTTTGCTGCCAGCTAAACTCAGCTAGGACATTAGGGATGTCTTGGAAGCTCTTTCCACGGAGTCTTCCTGCCAGGCTTTCTCAGAGAAGTAGTAGCCTAGTAGTCTCAGAGAAGTACTCTAAGAGGTGCTGGTGGAGGCTAAGGGACCCCTAAGATCCAGCTCTGTGTTGCTTCTTTCACATTCTTCTACCATGAGTAGTTTTCTCAGCCTGCCTCCTGTCCAAACAAAATTGAGTGCGAGAGGCCACTTTTCATGATCAAAGGAAGTCACAAGGCCAGTGGAGGAATAGATTCCATCTCTTCACGGGAGGCTCGGCAATGTCCCATTGCAAGGCATGAGTCATTGGGCACTAGTATTTAATAATCTACCACGGGCTATCTGTTAGTCACGGTGTTCATGTCCCTCTCATAGGCAAACTATACTTATTCACTCCCAAGACCCCAAAATCTCATTTAATCACCAAAATCAACTTTGTGTGTGTTGCCTAAAACAAGTCCGGGTACACACACAGTTCCTCAGGTATGAGTCCATAGGTTCAGCTCCTTGGGTACAGTATCTGTTGGTCTAGAGACCTGTTAAGTACAAATTTTGTGCTTTTTGATGCACCACCACCACCACCCAACATTTACCAGTGGAACAGGAACAGGATAACAGCAGTGAGGTAGCATTTCAAATAGCAGGTACATAGTATACACTAGACCACAGAACTCTGAGATTCAGTTGCATACATGTCACCAGAGGCTCCTTTAGTAGGATACAGGACAAACAGGATGAAAAGGACTGGTGCCACTTATTCTCCTAATCCATTGCTGCCCTCAGCTCTTGGCTCTTCCCACTGAATCCATTGTTTTCCATAAGAAGCAGATCCTGTTTGCAGGTGAGTAGCTTTCTCAGCCTGCCTCTGCACAGAGAAAAATTGGGAGACCAGAGCCTCCTTTCATTTTGAGCTAGCTCTGTCCATCTTAATCCAGACTGATACAGCTTCCTTAGAAATGTGTGGATTGCCAGTGAGTCTGATTGGGGTCTGTTTGCCTCATGCCCCAAAAGGCACTAACATAATTCTTTTTGAGACAGGTATCTCCCTATGTTGGGCCTTTCAGATTCTTAGAAGTCCTTCTAGCTATTTAAGGAAGACTCCTTGAGGGATCCTAAAAAGGAATTTTATAGCCACATCCTTGGTTTGAATATTATCCCGAGGCCATTTCTTTGATAATATTTTACTAGATAAATGACTATTTGGGGCCTCCTATATTTCTTCTAAATTTTATCACAAATTGAGCTCCTTTAGTTCACCTCTGTGGTAGGCAACATAGTGCCTCTCCAAATATGTGCATGCTCTAATCCCTAGAACCTGTGAATATTTTACCTTACTTAGCAAAAGGTATTTTGCTGATATGATTATGAGGTGCAGACCTGATCCAGGTGATCCAATCTAATCCTGAGTCCTTGTAAGCTGAGAACCTTCCCCAGCTGTGGTCAGAGAGGTTCAGAGAGGAGATTTAATATGTGAAGAGGACTTAACCTACCATTGCTGGTTTTGAAGATGAAGGAAGGAGACCAGGAGTTTGCCTGGCCTGTAGAAGCAAGGAATAACCTATAGCTGACAGCAGCAAGGGAACATGAATTTCAGTCCCATACCACAAAGAACTGGATTCTGCAAACAACCTGAAATGGGTCTTCCCCTACAACCTCTAGAAGGGGACACAACTACAATGGTACCTTGATTTCAGCCTGGTGAGAGCCATGTTGGACTTCTGACTTACAGAATTACAAAATAATAAATTTGTGTTGTTTTAAGATGCTAAATTTGTGGTAATTTTTAAGGTATTCAATGGAAAATGCAAACTTTTTCTTGTGGTACTTTATCAAACACAACAAAAGAAGCTCATTGTTACTTTTTATATTACGGATGGCAATTAGTGAAAACAACAAGTTCATTAAGCACATCTCTACCTTCCAAGTTGCTGCAGGCCACAGTTAATTGGTCCACCTCTGTTCTCTAGTCTACTATTGCAATTTCCTCCCTGCTCTTCTACCCTCACTAACCATCTCACTCCACCCCTTCCAGGCTTGGCCTGCACCTGGGCCTAAAGATAATACCATATATTTGGAGTTTTGTTAGAGCAATACCAATTTGCTACATTTATCTGTTACTTTGTATTTTTAATACTCATTTCTGCTGTTTTTATCTGTTGCTTTGCTCAGCCAGTATCATATGGTGTTTCCTATTGCTTTGTAAAATATCAGTGTACCATATTATTTTCAATTGTAAAGGATTAACCAGGTAGTTTTCTGTCATGCCTCCTCTGCACCTGGTTTGACAGATGCATTCAGCTGTTGGATCAGCTGGGGACTGAGCTCAGCTGAGAAATCTGATTGGCTGAACCTCTCTTTCCAAATGTAGTTATCTCAGAAATCTGATTGGCTGGACCTCTCTCTCCAAATGTAGCAATGTATATTTTGCTTCATTGCCAGGTAGTCTCAAGATAGGATCCCTGGAGGGCAAAGGCAGATGCTGCAAGGCCTGCGGCAGGGTGCATCTGCTGCATTCTGTTGGTAAGAGGAAGTCACAGGCCAGGCCATATTCAAGGTGGAGGGATAAATTCAGTCATTTGACAGAAGGGGTGGCAATGTCACCCTCAAAGAGGCATGGCAAGATGTGATTCATTGTGGGCCTTATATAGTTATCTATCACAGCTATAAATAATATTTCATGTAAGAAAAGCATAGGGAATGATGGAGGGTTTTTCACAAGACTTAATGCTTTTATTTATTTATTTATTTATTTATTTATTTAGACAGAGTGTCACTTTGTTGCCCTTGGTAGAGTGCTGTGACATCATAGCTCACAGCAACCTCAAACTCTTGGGCTCAGGTGATTCTCTTGCCTCAGCCTTCCAAGTAGCTGGGACTATAGGAACCTGCCACAACACTTTGCTATTTTTAGAGACAAGGTCTCTCTCTTGCTCAGGCTGGGTTCAAACCCATGAGCTCAGGCGATCCACCTGCCTTGGCCTCTGAGAGTTCTAGGATTTTTTTTTTTTTGTTTTTTTATTAAATCATAGCTGTGTACAGTGATATGATCATGGGGCACCATACATTTGGTTCATAGACTGTTTGACACATTTTCATCACACTAGTTGACATAGCCCTCCTGGCATTTTCTTAGTTACTTTGCTAAGACATTTACATTCCACATTTACTAAGTTTCACATATACCCTTGTAAGATGCACCTCAGGTGTGATCCTTTCAATCCTCCTCCCTCTACCCACCTCCCCCCTCCCTCCCCACCCTTTCTCCCTTTCCCCTATTCTTAGGTTGTAACTAGGTTATAGCTTTCATGTGAAGGTCCTAAATTAGTTTCATAGTAGGAGTGAATACATTGGGTACTTTTTCTTCCATTCTTGAGACACTTTACTGAGAAGAATATGTTCCAGCTCCATTCATGTAAACATGAAAGAGGTAAAGTCTCCATCTTTCTTTAAGGCTGCATAGTATTCCATGGTGTACATATACCACAATTTATTAATCCATTTGTGGATCGATGGGCACTAGCCTATATTACAAAATCTCAAGACCAGAGATGTTGGTGTGGATGTGGAGAAAAGCACTGCTGGTGGGAATGCAAATTATTACATTCTTTTTGGAAAGATATATGGAGAACACTTAGAGATCTAAAAATAGATCTGCCATTCAATCCTGTAATTCCTCTGCTGGGCATATACCCAGAAGACCAAAAATCCCATCATAACAAAGATATTTATACCAGAATGTTTATTGCAG
>CAUYPK010107745.1:0-22099 GCA_963574355.1 Loris lydekkerianus | reverse complement strand
TGAAACTGCCTCTACCTAGATACAGCCAATGTGGTACCATGCTACTGGCCCGACCCTGTCACTCACCTCTTCCCCCGCCTTCTTTCCCTGCCCCTTCTCCACAATAAAAAAATTAATAAATTCAAAAAAAAAAAAAAAAAGAAAGAAATGTTGGGAATGAGGGTGGGGTTTTTGTTTGTTTACTTGTTTGTTTTTTTGTTTTAAACCTTGGCATACTGCTTTAGAAAAGCACTTTTGAAATTTTTTCATTAAAATATCTGTAAAGGCTAAGAAAATTTAATGCATAACTTCACAGATATTGCTGCGAAGGACAAATAGAATAATATTGAAAAATGCCTGTCCTGATTTAGATATCTGTCTTGTTATTGCTCTTAACGTTCTTATTAAATCAATAAAATATAGACACATTGAACTCTGAATCACATTTTCCCTTACTATTCTTACTCTCCATCCCTCCTGAGTCTCTCACTGACTGTCCAATATTCTAATTTTTGCCCCTGGCCCTTTTCTATTTAGGTAGGGGTCTGATTTTTTTTTTTTTTTTTTTTTTTTTCCTGTGAGACCTTCAGAGATCCTTACTTCATTTTCAGACCAATATTGTTCCTGGATATCACAGTGATTTTTAGCTCTTCTACAAAGTAAGACATCACCCTTCCCCGTGCAACAAAGACCTTTCACTTGGCCCAATGGCACAGCAGGGATTCAGACAATTTTTATAATTGCTATAATTTCACTATGTTTACTCTTCCATTTGCAACCTTACAGACTATTAAAAATTCTGCTTGAATATAAATTTTTTTTAAATATACACAATAAATTGACTGATGTCTTAGTAGTCAAAATTCCCATAGGTAAATAATGACATTTATGCTCACTGCAAACAAGGGTCCCATGTAAACCAATGATAGCCAGCTTATAGTCAATCTTTGTTAATTATGGCCAATTTAAACATATTGTTTGTTTTTCTGACAAATTGATATTTTTAAACATTTTTAAAGGTACAAAAAAGTATATTAAGGTGCGGCAACTGTGGCTTAAAGAGTAGGGCGCTGGCCCCATAGGCCAGAGGTGGCAGGTTCAGCCCTGGCCAAAAATAAAACAAAAAATGAAAAAAAAACAAACAAAAAAACCCCCCAAAAACAAGAAAGTATACTGAAAAATGTCCCTATCTGCTCTTGTCTCCTGACGCCTACACCATTCTAGGGTCACAGATAGAGAAGTAGTCTCAGTTTTTCTGTTCTGTTAGGATATTTTATGCACAGAGGTACAAACACAATATAAACTATTTTACTGTAATAAAAGGCATACAGAATTGTGTAGACTTTACCATTTTGCTTTTTTTTCACATAATAATGTATTTTAAAAAGTGTCTTCAAACACTTTTTTTATAGCTGCTCCCACTATGTTCTAGTTTATGTGTACATCACAATTATAGCAGTTAAGTTATATTTAGGCTCTGCTATGTTCAGGCAGTTGAAAATAATTGTGTAAGTTTACCAATAGTACTTTTTGGGCCCTAAGCTGCTGACAGGTGTTTTTTGAGATGATAGCTCTAGAAAGAGAAAACTTTCTGTCTTCTCCTAAACACTGTGGACTAGACAAGTAGTTCTGTAGATTTTGTGTAATTGAACCTTAGAGAAAAATCAGGCTACAGCCAAACTTCAGCATACTCAAAAACTGAATATGTTAAAATGCCAATTGATTTACCTATAGCTTTATTGAAAGATTTTTGTTTGGTTGGTTTGGTTTGTTTTTTTCCCCTCCAGAAATGACCTTCTAGGAACATTTACCATGATGTTAAGCAAAAGTGATTGGAAATAGAATGTTAATTTAAATAGCATCTGATTTTTTTTTTTTTTGTCAAACTTTTCAGGATATCTGCTCCATACACAATGTATTTTCAATAGTGTGTCTACTTATGGTCTGTGTTCATCTGTGTCTGCTTAAAAGGCAAGAAGGTAATACTAATGCCAATAACTCAAATTAGTCTCATCACACATGTGACATAACTTCATATATTTTCAGAAACACTGATTTAATTTCAAAATGTACACTTTTTTTCGACTCTTCAGTGTTGTTTTGTAAGGTTCACATTAAGCTGAACATACTAAGACTTACAAAAATCCCCAACTATACAAACTCCCAGTAGTTTTAACATTGCTAGATATAACACCCATTTTTCAGCTCCTAATTTTCTGAGTTTTAGCATTATATAGATTTAGTTGTTGTTGTTTAGTTCTTTGCCTCTAGCTTATCTTAAACCATAATTTGTTTTACTTAACTGCATGTTAACAAGTTTCCTTTAGCACATGCACAAAACAAAAACAAAATAAAAAAAACAAGCAATTTTCAATGTGGTTTGCTTTTTTCAAAGAAAAACACAGTTCGAACGTATTTTAATATTAACATTTAAATGTAGCCTTAAAGAAAGATGGAGACTTTACCTCTTTCATGTTTACATGGATGGAGCTTGAACATATTCTTAATAAAGTATCTCAAGAATCGAAGAAAAAGTATCCAATGTACTCAGCCCTACTATGAAACTAATTTATGGCTTTCACATGAAAACTATAACCCAGTTGTAACCTAAGAATAGGGGGAGGAAGGGGCGAAGGATGGGCGGAGGGAGGGTGATTGGTGGGATTACACCTGCAGTACATCTTACAATGGTATATGTGAAACTTCGTAAATGTAGAATATAAATGTTTTAACACAATAACTAAGAAAACGCCAGGAAGGCTATGTTAACCAGTGTGATGAAAATGTGTCAAACGGTCTATAAAACCAGTGTATGGTGCCCCATGATTGCATTAATGTATACAGCTATGATTTAATAATAAAAATAAATAAATAAATAACTTAGAAAGTGTTTTTTTTTTTTTTTTTTTTTAAGAGATAGAGTTTCCTTATATTGCCCAAGCTGGTCTCAAACTCCTAGCCTCCAGTAATCCTAGAATGTAAGAAAATATTTGATGAAATAAAAAAATCTTCTCTTTCCCACCAATATTCACAAGTAGATCCCAAGACATGAGTGTTTTATGAGACTTTTGCAATTACATTCACATTAACTGTAGTAATTTTCAGCTAGGACATAAACACACACTCATAAATTCTAAGATACAGATCTTTTTGGCTTTTTAGCATTTTTAATACCTGAATGCAACATATCATAAACCATGTTGATTGTCATTGCCTCTCTTTCAGTAACAATTTTAAAATGACCACATCAAAATGTGCAAATAAGTCTCAATAGCCTGAAAGAAAATCTAAGACAATTGTGGGACATTATTTTATCCCTTAGAAATCAAGTGGATGTGGGATTGAGGAAGGGTCAATCTAAATTGCTTCTCATTACTGCTGCAAATAAAATAAAATTAGTCCAGATTTAGATTACTACAAAGCTAGCCTTAGAATTCTGCCTTGATGGCACTTGATCTTTTATGAAATATTTCAAGAATGACTTTGGTGGAGGCAGAAGTCTATATTAGGTGGGGAAAAGTGGAGTGCAGGGCAGTATTCTCAATTGAAAAGTGATTCTAAATGTAAATAATTTATATACTTTATATACTTTAACCAATTTATTTTTCTTATCTTTTCATATATGCTCAAGATAAATAGTATTCACTTCTAATGAAATGCAAAATAGTTCCTTCACAAAATACAAAGTAAAAATTCTCAGTGGAAAGGAAGTACAATATCAAATCTAGTTAGCAGTATTTTTTCTATTATAGTGGTATATGAAAGACTTATACCTAGTGATATTTTAGATTTAATCTTGTGAAGTCAAATATGAGACCAGGCATATAAGTTAAATCAGAATCTAAAATGTATGCACATTTTATATTTAAGTAACTTTGTTCACATCCAGAGTTTAAAATTATTCCATACTTTGTTCAATTATTTTTTACAGTTTATTATACTTATACTACACTATTAGTAGGACTGGATGGCTCATGTATGTTGTTTTTCCACTCAAAACAGAGATGAAGATGTATTGTATTTTTGCCAAATTTTGGAGCTTTGTTGTTGAAAAATATTATGTCCAAGTGGAGAGTCTGCTAAGCACTAGCATGAAACATTATGTTTGGGTTTATTAATATTTCAAATCAATGTATCTTCCCACATATCAAATTCAATTTATTTATCGAAATCTGCTTTCATTTCCTCACCGCCAATTGACAAAAACCCATTTTCTATAGCCTTTAGTGCCTGTGTGTTTGTCCTTCAGCACAGGGGTAATTCCCTGGCAGTGAATGGCTGGTACAGAAATCATGATGTGTTTCTCCTAAACATATTCTGCATGTGGTCCAGCAGCTCATACTGCGAAGGGGATATATTAAATGGATGATTCATGCCATGATTTTTTTTAAATTGAAAAAAGGAAATAGCTCTCTTCCAGATACAAAAGACTTTGAATGAAATTTTAAAGGAATAATAACAAATACATGTAAAACTCAACTTGTTAATATTTTTTTAAATGGCAGCAAATGTATATCACTGGTCTCTTGGTCTTTGCATTTTTTGACCTGTGTGATTAATAATTCAGAGTTTGTTAGTATAAAATTTGCTAGAGGGATTTCCAAATAAAGATATTGGAGCCCCCTCCCTGGGGTTAATGTGTTTTATTAACAGAAAATCTGACAAATAAAACAATGGGTAGAATATCTAAAAATCATAATCAAGAAGGCAGAAAATCTCCAGTGATTTGTCGGTGTGTGGACATGTATGTGACATTAAAAGAAGATAAGTATTCTACCTTCAAAGGGAATTTAATTACCCAGAGCTGACTCTTCATTGAGGTCACCAGTGGACCAATTTTATAGTCAGAAAAGTTATTTCTTTAAGGACTCTGTGAATGCCATTTTCTTACAACAAACTCTCTTTTGTCCCACCAGTTTCTCCTTCTATCAATGTTACTTTTCAGCTAGTATCCACCCACTAACTCCGGACATAAAAAAGATTTGATTCATTTAGAATGTAAGATCTATATTTTTCTCATTTTCACTGCTTTTCATAGCCACTATTTTGTTTGTAGTGCTGAAATTTTGATATTTGCTATATTTTGGGCACATTCTTTTCTTATTAATAGAAAACATTGCTTTGATTATTATAGAAAAATAAAAGGTCCCCTAGTGCTTCCTTTTGAAGCATACGTATGTATTAGTCTTAGGGATAAATAATGTACTAAATAAAAGGTACATATATTCTGCTAACTGACTTTTACCCAGCAAAATCAGTCCCCCAAGAATAAGCTTCTTTATTTAAAATACAGGATCTCAATTAACACTTAACATTTACTATAGATCAGACAAACATTTACTATGGATCAGACATATATTGTATATATAATCTAAGTCCGTTATATATACAATTATTTAATTCTAGCAATAGATATGTTTTATACTCAAGGAAACTGAGATATTTTGGGAAGCACAAATTTAATATTTGAACACAGCTAGTCTGACACAGAGCCCTTGCACTTACTCACTATATTACATGGCATCATATCTATTCTACATTAGCATATATTGAATCTCAAATCCTACCTCTCAGCTCTAAAGCTACATGTGTGAGAAGCTGAGCAGTAGAACTGGAAAAACTTGAATGCTCAATAGCTCAGGAAAGGAAATGGAAATACATCAGGCAAAGTCACACTTGGGAGAAAGGTACCCTTGTCCTCATCATAGGTTTTCGGATATCCATTAACTAATTGAATTGTATATTGATTTGCTTCTAATTTCTAGCCAGAAATGGAGAAAGATGAATATTATAGATTTCTAACACTTAAGAACTTTCATAACAATGTATAGCAGACAATTAAACTGTGGTATAAGAAGCTTTAAGCACAATGGTAGTATCCAGAAATGAACACTCAACCTTTTAAAGACTCAATGCACTTGATATTTTTTTTCTTGTCTTGCCTTCAGGGGACAGGTTTTGTCTGTGTGATGATATTCTTGCCTTGATTTTTGATGTATAAACTATAGTGAGTCAAAACAGTGATGACACATTTGACTAAATTAAGTCACATCCAAATGTAACAATCTGGAATTTTATTTTGTAGTGAAAGAAAAGATGAACACTAAGTGTACGGGAATGAAATGGGAACATAATTTCTTTTCAGTTCTCACATTTTTATGGGAAAAAACAACAGTTTTCATATTTCAATGTGGATCTTAATTTATTACCATTACTGTAGAAATAGAAAATTCTCGAATACAATGTACATTTACAGAATATAAGGATTTCATATCTGATTGTATTCAGTATTTTGGGTTCTAACCTTTCCTGCATTCATCATACGAAAGAGAAGTAGACTAGAGCTCAAGAAGAAGGAAGTCAAAATATCTGCTTTAATATCATGGAGATTTTGAACAACATGGCTCATGTATATGGAAAGGATGAGCTGAGTGGCTGCTTTATGAAAGGTTATAGAAATATTTAAGCATCAGATGGGAATATAAACTAGATGACTTTAATATTTTATCCAAACATGTGAGTGATTCTAAGTACAATATAAGCATTGAATTATTTGAAACTCTATTCATAAGTAAATTGGTATAGTTTTATAGAAAACCTCAATAAAGTGGAAGATAATTTCAAAAATAATCAAAAAAAATCTATAGTTTCTCCAGTGTGAATATAATCCCTTCCATCAAATAGTTTTCACGTAAGTTGCAGAGAGAAAGTAAACATTAAAGAAGGAATTAAAAAATAAATTGTATATAAAATCAGTACATTGTACTACACAAATGCATTAATGTATACAGTTAGGATTTAATAAAATAATTTAAAAAAATATTGACATCAACCAAATACACTGACTTCAGGGACAAGAGAATATTGATGAAGAGAGAAGTTATGGTGGACTACCATGGAAGAAGAAGCCTAATGCAGGTAAGAGATTCATTCTAAAGTATGGAGAGGTCTGAAAGGGGGAAGAGAAAACACAGAACAGAATAAGGAAACAAGTGTACATACTGTATGATCAGTGTGTGCTTGTTGAAGGGGTCAAGGGATACTTGCAAAGGGGAGGAAATAATCTAGGCAGAAGTAGACCACTCATGGTGAGTGAGAAATGATCACAGCTGTGTAAGGGGAGGATGGACATACTCGAATGGCAGAAAAAGTTAAAACAACAACAACAACATAAAAACACCCTTAAGTTCCTGAATAAGAGCATACTTTAAGACATTACTCCACCAGTATGGTTCTGGACAGAAGAAACTAGAGTTGAAATAAATAATAAAAAAGCTTTAACAGAAACACAGATATGAAATGATGGACAGAGAGGAAGGGGCGAATCAGAGACATTGACCTTTAAGGCCAAGTGGCTCTAGTGAAGGTCTAAAATCCTAGGCTTTCAGCATGGGCTTTTGATAGAGAGTACTCTTTATGACACAATTCCAAACCTCTGGAGGAAAACAGGTAATCTATAAATTTATAAGAAATCTAAAAATGCAGTTCTCGATATTTTCTTCTAGCTGTGAAACATAAAGATCTTATTTACAGTGGGAGAGAAAGAGAACAGGAGCAGGACCTGCTTATTTTCTGACTCTTTTACGCTTCCGACCAGTTTCAGTTGTGAGTACAATTATAACCAGGAGGGAAATAGAGACCTGCTGTGTGCCCAAATCCAGATTGAAAGTCTCAGAGGTTCTAGGCCCAATGCAGATTGTATTGGCTTTTCATAGGGGATGAAAGACGGAAGTACATGCTCTTTGCAAACCAGCGTGCCTGTCATTATTCAAAGGATGGCTAGAGATTCCTTCACTGGCGGAAAAATTGTGGGAGGCAATAAACTGTCTTTTTATTTTAACTTAAATGAAGCAAGTGGAAACAGTATTTTATCATTTTTAATTGTGTAAGCACCTTCTCCTCACAATACCATATTATTCTAATATTAATCTATGTTATCACCACAAGTATCTGATCCCAAATATCCACATTGGATGTGATCATTTTTAAAAATCTGTATATTTAAAAAACATATTGTATATGTTCCCCTCCTTTATTCAAATGCAATTTGTTATAATTGCCAAGGAAGGATTCTAGCTTGTTCTGTGTAATCTTCAGAAGTCCTGTAGAGTTTATAACAATTCTCAGAGCTAAAGTGAATATATTGACAGTTTTAAAATTTTAAAAAAAAGTTCTGGATTTCAACTCTGTGATCAATGTAAGGTTCCTTGAAATGCTTCATTGTTTATTCGTTCATTCACAGCTCAGCAGGTAAAACTTTATTATAACTACTTCTAATGTATTGCATTATGATATAAAAGTTAAGTGTACCATGAGATTTTAATATTCCTAGTTTTTATTAGCAATGTTTAAAACTGAAGAAAAGGATTTTCAGTGCCTATTTCCTTTCATTGTTAACATCTGACAATTGATTAAACTATGCTAATGAGACAGGAGATCCTGTCTCAATCAGCACTGGGCATCATTTGCCAATACATGGAAACAAAAGTCTATCAATTTAGTACTTGTCAGTTTGCGTTCTCATAAGCAACAACAATGAGGAGTAGTAAGAGCAAAGGTGAAGAACTTGCAATCTCAAAATTGTCTTAGTTGGGGTGTTGTTTTGAAGCTCATTGGTAAGGTCAGCTGATGCAGGATTTCAAAGGCAATTAGAGTAAATCAAACTGCAGAACATCCCCATGGGCTAGTTTGATGATACCTTCGAAAGATGCTCTTTTTTTCCCTGCTAACCCTGGTTGCTGCCACATATAGCAGCTGCTTTCTTTTTGACAATTCTTCACTCCTGAAAAATGTCTGCAAGCAGTTTGGACAATTTCCAATTCATTCTTGCAGGAAATGAGGATTTGCTTCCTCACTTGGGATACCTGCTGCTAGGTTTATTCACTAATAAGCATGATAAATGTTTTAGCCTTTGATCAGTGCTAATTTAACAAGTAAGCTCCCTAGAAAAAAAGTCTTTGAGGCTCAGGGGCTCAAGACAGCACATGAGTTGGAAATATGATTGATTGTGTTGCTGTGAGAAATTTCCGTAAAAAACTTTTATCACACTGCTATGTTCTGAACAATTAAATAAAAAATGAAAGATAGTTACCCTCCAAAGAAGGACAGAGGCAACCCAGCAAACTTCACAAGACATTATTTTTTTTTAACTGGCTCAGAATAATTGTGCAATTTTATCAATTTCCATCCACATGATTTTCTCCATTTATTTTTCCTCTACTTCACCTATCGTCTTGATACATGATTCTTTGTTATTCTCTCCTCAGACCTGCGAGTAATATTTTCAATAAAATTTAATATGAAGTATCAATATATTATGAAAATTGAACAAATCCGAAGAGAAATGGATGCTTTGTTATTTTGAGTTCAGAATCTACTACTGTAGAAAACATTGAGACCAAATTAAAATCCTGAATGATGGAGGATGCTGTGATTTGTTAATTGAAGAGCAGTCTGAACATCCCTTCACCAAAGTAGATGCCAGCAGTGAACAAACACAGAAGAAGCAACATTCTCTTGGTTCTATCTCACATTTTGAATTCTTTCCAGGATGGGGCTGTGGTTTCCATCCATGGTAAAAAGGAGATTGTTTGCCGTTGACCATAGAAAAGCAACACTGTCTACCTTAAATCAGTTTTTCATACACTAAAGATTGTACTATCAACTGCCCTTCAACACAAGAAACTTAAAAAAAAAAATAAAAGATGCAAATACAAATGAGTCATTTCCCTTATATTGAATATGCTCAACCAAATACTCTTCCTTGGAAGAAATAGGCATATGGATATATGTGTAGGGAGAATCCAGTTATCAGTAATAATAATTTTCTGTTATTAAGCTTTAGAGTGACAAAGTGGAGACATATCTCCATTTTAAAAGATGAATCTGAAAAGAAAAGATTGGAAAGAAAATTGTCACCATGATTCAATGGTATGAGAAGAGCTAAAAATATTAAGACAAGACAGATATCATTTACTATATATGGACATAGCATATGTAGTAAGAGACTAAAACAGAAGTATACTGGTATCTCCTGTTCAAAGCAGAGAAGTGGGAGAATGAAATGAGGAAGCATTATAAAGGAATCTCCATTTATATCTGGGTTATTTTATTTTAAACACACAATCAGAACTCTTAACATCTGTTACATTTAATGGTGGCTAAAGTATTTATTAATATTGTTTCTAAACTTTTCTGTGGATTTGAAATATTCCATGATAAAATGTATCAACTATTAAATGTATTGTGGTTTATATAACAATCACTCTTAACAGTAAGAAGTTAATAAATGACAGCCATTGCTAGTGAGTATTAGTAACAATAACAGTACCAATGTTACTGGTACTTTGAACTTATACATTCAGTAGTAAATAGGAAATTAATTATGATAGTGTCATCTAGAATGAAAGGTTTGAGTATCAGAGAAAATGCATACAAATATAAAACTAAAAATATAAGTGAGAACCCAGTAATCACAAATTTGAATTGGAAATGCAATAAACATATTTTCCAGCTCTCAAAATGTCTAGACACGATTATAAACTCTCCAACAAAGACTATCTTAATGTTTTGGTTCTAACATATTCCACTAAAGGAAACCAAGACTACTTGGGAAATTGACCAATTTCAGATCTTGGGTAGCAAAGGTACAAGCAAATCCTGGTCTATCATGTTTTACAAGAAAGCAAAGAAGGTATGAAAAACTATTAAGACCATGTTAAAATTTTGCAAAACCGAGCTAGAAAGCTCTACCGGCCAAATGCAGGACAATGCGCATTCTTACATATCACATTTAAGGCTTATCTATTATTTTAAAAATTTAATATAAAAATGAAAACAGCAACAGTTAATTTATTTTATATTAATTTGAAATCAATCCTTTGCAAACCTTTAGTGTATTATTTTTAGACTAGTACCATCAAATAGGAGCCTGAAATACTTCAGAGTTATTTTATGTAGACACAATATATAAAAATTATTTGGAGTTATTTCTCTTAGACACAATCCATAAAAATGATGAATATTTTAACCAAGTTTTAAATGTAAAATGTAAACATTCCAAATAACATGGCAGGAAGCATGAAAATAATTTTTCCAAATATTTGATACCAGGAAAGATTATTTGAATACAAAATTATATTCTTATGGCCTTTAAATAAACTTTTTATAGTGCTTTTTATTGAAAAATCACATTTTATCATACATGATTCATCTCCAGAAACTAAGTTAACAGGAAAAGAATGTTTTTAGTACACATGTAGCATAAGTATTATTAAAGAACAAAGGCCTGTGAACTTTTATATGCATACTTAACATATTTAAAACATTTTGAATATTGAATTCACTTATTATGTAACAATTAAGAAAGATAGATATTGTAAAATTCTCACAGAATTTTATGGCATTATATAAAACTTAAAAACAGAAACTATAAATCAAAAAATATCACTGAAAAAATTTAGCCTTTGAGAATATCAAAGAGACTATTTAGAAAGACACGTTTTAAATGACAATGTCAGACCTTGTTATTTTCCTCATTTTTAACATTATCAAATTTGGATATGTTTGTATATGTATTTAGTTTCATTATTATCTTTTTTCTTTAATTTATGAAAAATACATTTGTTCTGTTAGGCTAAATTACTTTTAAATATGCAAATAAATGCATGTAGTCATAACCCACAGCACATTTTTTGGGAGTTAAAAGAATGTGACCTAACAAGAAGTTTCATTCAACACTTATACTTTTTACAGGGCCTTTCAACCCATTTAATGGAGCAGTTAGAGTCCACAGTCGAGAACCAGGCCGCGGTTTCTTGTTGGACAATTGTATATATGGCGTTGCATTTTCTTCAGAGTCTTAGATTGCTGTTTTATAGCAGTAATAACATCTGGTACCATATCCTATATTATGTTAATTCATTGATCAAATCTTTTTATTTATGTTGCTTTTGTTTATTTTGTCTTATAATGTCCTGTTGTATTGTTCATTGAGCATTGAAGTATGCATTATATGTAAATACCAGTATTGTATGAGCCTCACTTTATGTGTAATAACCAAGGAGCTTTGTAAGAGATGAGACGCAGGCATATTATAACAAATTTAGTGTAATTAAAATGATTTCTATGGGACTGTATAGCAGATGCTATTAATTCCAAAATTGTTCTCATGTATATTACTTAATATAATAGAAGAAAATTTGTGAGTTCTAGAGCACATTAAAAATAATTTTCAGTAAAATAAGCTAGAATTACATTTTTCCTTACCAGAATATGTTGTTCAAGGAATTTTTCAGAAGCAAATAAACTTCTCATATGGGAGAAGAATGAATAGTCTAAGAATAGTCTGAATAAATGGTTCTTTTAAGGACACCAGGAATATCTTCTTGGCTAGTATGGCTTTGAATCTTGAATTTTAATGACAAAGTTTGAGTTCTTCTAAATGTTTTAATATTTTTATTTGGAAACAATTTTTTTTTTTTTTTTTTTTTTTTTAGAGACAGACTCTCACTTTATCACCCTCGATAGAGTGCGGTAGCGTCACAGCCCACAGCAATCTCCAACTCCTTCCTGGGCTTAGGTGATTCTTTTGCCTCAGCGTCCCGAGTACCTGGGACTACAGGTGCCTACCACAACCCCTGGCTATTTTTTTGTTGCAATTTGGACAGGGCCAGGTTCAAGCCTGCCACCCTTGGTATATGGGCCCGGCATCCTACCCACTGAGCCACAGGCACCACCCTATTTGGAAACAATTTCAAATTTGCTGCAATGTTACAAGAATACTAACAGTGTAAAAAGTACTTTTATATGCTTTACAGTCCACATTAGCCTGGTAAACATATTTTACTCCATTTTATCTATCATTTATGTTCTCTCTCTCTCAAAAAAACAAATATACAGAAAATGTAACATATATGAAATAAACAAATCAAAGTAGAAAATAATTTTATCAGACCTACTTGGGAGCAATTTGCACATATCATGGCTCTTTACCCCTAAATACTTTAGGAATCATTCTTAAAAATTAGGTTATTTTCTATATTAACACAATATAGTAATAAAACAGTAAATTTAAAATCCATATGACACTTACTAATTTATCATTTTCCCCCCTTTGTCAATTGACCCAATAATTGTTGTTGTTACAGTATTCCTTTAGCTTCAATACAGCATCCAGTTTGATGCCTCAGCTGCTGCATCCAGTTGTAATGTCTATGATCTTTGTGCATTTTGTATTATTGCCTCTTAATATTTAAGTGCATTTTGAAAGATATTGGGTAAAAATAATTATTGTAATCCTTATTATTAATTAAAAAACCCCACTAATTTAAAAACTACATAAAACTGTTCCATAGAAGGAAACAGATCTCTCTTTTATTTTTCTTTATCTTTTATCCACAAAATAACTTTTTTTCTTTTTTCTTTCTTTTTTTTTTTTTTTTTTTTAGACAGGGTCTCACTCTGTTCCCCAGGCTAGAGTGCAGTGGTGTCATCATAATTCACTGTAACGTCAAACTCCTGGGGTCAAGTATTCCTCCTGCCTCCACCACCCAAATATCTGGGGCTACAAGCAGGCACAAATTTACCCCAGCTGGCTAAATTTTCTATTTTTTATGAAGACAGGGTCTCACTGTGTTGCTTAGGTTGGTGTCAAACTCTTGGCCTCACATGATTCTCCTCTCTGGGCCTCCCATAGTATTAGGATTATAGGTGTTAACAGATGATGTTAAGAGGAAAATTCCCCTAGCCCAAACTTCTTAAAAGTATATTCTACTTTCCTTCTTTTTAGCTATAGATACATTAATTTTCTGTCATCTGTCTTCTGCCTTCATTACTTTATGAAAAAGTTTTTGAAGTCTACCAGTGACTTAGGAAATCCACCAATCTTATACACTAACTTCTGATCTTATCTTAAACATTTCTGTTCCTATTTACTATCCCTTTGATAGTAGAATACCGTATATACTCGAGTATAAGCCGAGTTTTTTTGGCACAAAATCTGTGCTGAAAAACCTGAACTTGGCACAAATTTTGTGCCGAAAAAACTCGGTTTATACTCGAGTATATAGGTGCATTTCTTAACTCTGGCCATTAGATCTGGATTCTATTTTCTTCCTTACCTTTTTGATAAGCTTTTATCCTGTCTTACTTGATGATTCTTTTAGTGTCTCAAATATAAAAAGCTTTTTAAAGATCTATCTCCAGCTTTCTGGCAAATCCATGCACTCCACAATTACCAGCATTAAATTAATTCTAAATAGGTATTACAAATCTAATGGTGAGTTTCAGCATCCTGGTTTCATTTGATTTGTCAACACTTCAAATTCATTAACCAATTTATTTTATATCCTACCATCTCAAATTTATTTTACCTTTGTTGTGATTCTTGTAACAGTTTCACTTAGCTTTAAGAATATGTATGACCCTGTCATCTCTCTCGCTCCCTAACATCACCCAGGTTTCATACTTTGAGTCATTCTAAAAATGATAGACAAGCTAGACCTTGTCCATGCCACTCCCACCCATTATCACCACTCAAACCACTAGTATCCAAGTTTCAGTCCTGTCCACCTTTTAACCTGTTTAACTTGTTTCCATGAATCCATTTCTATTTTTATTCTAATTTCTCCATTCTAATTACAATATTTTTTCAAAGGGATATTACTGAAAAGTATTTCTTTTTTTAAAAATTTTTTTTATTGTTAAATCATAGCTGTGTACATTAGTGCAATTGCCTGTACCCATTCTAAGATGCATTCATTCCCTGATGAAAAAAAATAATGTCTCTTCTTTGTAAAGAAAATAAAATAAAAAGTCTTTCACCTTCTATTTAAGTCCTTCCACAATATGGACCCTGAACACTTTTCTAAATTCACTTTTACTAATAAAAATGTATTTTAATATTCATGAATATATTCCACGTTGTTTTGCTCTCTATTTCACTTTATGCCTTCTGTTTCTTTGCCCACATTTTTTCACAATTCAAAGCCCAAAGCAAATGTATCCTTAGTTCATGACGCTTCCTTAAAGTTACCAGACGGAATTAATCTCTCCATCCTGAGACTCCAGTTAAATTACATGCATGTACACATTGTGGTCTAGGAGATTTTATAGATGTATATATACACATGCAGATACAGATACAGACATACTTACATATGTGTGAATACGCAGATAAGTATATGTCTGCATTGTGTGTGTATAAAATGTCCTATACTCTAATATTCTAGTGGTCCTGAATCCTTGGCCTGGCTCTTCTTTGTGTCTCAATATCCCTTGCACACAATAGGTACCTGATAAATATTTGTTTCTTAAATTAATGTGCTAATCAAGTGGAGAAAATACCAGTCAAATAATGAAGATTTAAGTTACAATGTATTTGTTGTACAAGGATTTAGTTTTAAAATGATTATAATGAGATTTGACTTTTTCAACAGCTAAGTGGTATTGCAATTTTATCTCTGACTTGTAATAGCTTTCTGATCGCTAGAGGCCTGAACTTGTTTAACCCAACAGACCCCTCTGTGTAAGCCCTCCACACTTCCAGCGAGCCCCCCACACTTCCAGGGAGCTGTCAGAGGTTCATTACATAAACACTTTCGCTCATATCCTGGGATCCTCCTGAGACGCTCAGCAGCAAGGTGGCTAATCCTGTTGTAAGAGGTTATAGACACCAGATGCTGCAGTTGTGATGAGTTTCCAAAGGTTAATGAATTACACACACAACTATAAATAGCATCGTGTTTTCCTTCAGCAACCAGTATTTCTGTGGTAGAGAGCCTTGCAATTCAGTAACTGCCAGTGGAACTCCTCTGTAAAGGAAACTTTCCTAAGAGTTCACCCGTAGGAGGATTTTGAGTCAACAAGCATTTGATGAGAAATGAGTGCAGTGTAATGACTGTAATTTTCTGATGGTGACAATGGTAAACATTTCATACATGGAGATATTATTCATTCAGTAAATACTTGAGAGTTCATCTTACATAGTTCAAGTCCTTCGATTATACCTCTGTCATTTCTCAGATTATTTCACCTTAAAGTTAACTGTGAGGTACAATGATCCTCAAATTTTAGAGACATCCAAATCATCTGGAGGGCTTATTAAAATGCTGCAGGGGAGGGGAAACAGGGGAAGGCCAAGGTAGGAAGCACTCCCAGACTTTTAAATTTAATAGGTCTTCATTTAGTGAGATGCACAAATCTACATTTTATCTAGTTAAAATATTGATATTGATACTGTGGGTCCAGGAATTACAGCTTGAGAACTATTGTTCCTGTTCCTTGATCCTCAGATGGGGCTGCAGGTTGGAGCTACCTATAGCTTTAACATTACCAGCACCACCATCATTCCAGAAATTCTGATCATAGGAACCTGGTCATAGGGATTTTCATTTATTTTTACTTATTTATTTTCATTTCAATAGATTTAGGGCTCCAAGTGAGGTTTTGTAGCAGAATATGTAAATTGTACTGAACAAGTAATTTTTCTGAGTCTCTAATGTCTGTTATTTCACTCTGTATGTTTATAGGGATTTTTAATGTGAGTGAATCAAAATTGAAGTTGTAATCCACTTCATGAACTTCCTCTGAGGAGTTATTTTAGGTAGGGATTGGGACATCAACCTTCAGAGTTGAAAAAGGACAATGACTGTAAAAGGAATAAGAAGAATACTGAAATGGAACTTATTTGCTATTTCACTTCAGTAAAGCTCTTTCTGGGGCAATAAAGACCACAAAGAAAGCCACACTAGCCAAGTGGAATGGCTACTGCTAACTTTTTTTTTTTTTTTTTCTTCTCTACAACATATGGGAAAACCAAACACATAGTCGTCATCTGAGCAGGAATTCATAGAACCAAATTTCGTTTAGGCAGTGATTTTCTCACCTTGCTAAAGGTGAGGACTAGAGGGTTTGCTAAAACATATTAGAGCACTGGGTCTGACCCCCAGAGTTCCTAGAGTGGGTTGATGAATCCATTAGCATTTCTAAGAAGTTCCTAGGTCATTTTGATGCTGCTAGGCAGGGACCACACTGAGAATTACACTAGGAAATGAGTTCAGTAACAATAGCAACAGAAAGATAATTCTGGATAAGTCAAATAACTAGAAAATTGTTCTGTAGATTTCAACCAATTAGTTCCAGGTTACTCAGAAGTCGTTAGTGAAATTCATGGAGATGTGCATAGTTCAGATAAAGACTTTTTAAAACATATAATACATTAAAAGTTACTATTCTGTCGTATAAAATAAATTTTTTTTTTAATTCTTAGAAGAAAAAACAATGTCAAATGGATCATATATAATGATTACACTAATCCTAATTTAGACCAAATCCCTTCCTAAATGCTTCAGGAATGATCTGGATTCGTAGCCACAGGAAGAGATGACACCTAGGGTCTATTGATCTTTACCACCGCCACACTGCCAATAACAAGGTGATCAGATCACATGTCTAATATTGATTTATTTAGATAAATATATGCTGAGATCTTTGAGAATCCGCCAAATGTGAGAATTACTCTATAGCACCTACTTTACCCAGTCTTTAATTAATCAGACTCTATGTTAAGCATTAATGATACAATAGTCAATTAAAAATAAAGGACATTACATCTGTTTTCATGGAGATTAATGGGGACGATATCAACTAATTCACTGAGGATAATATCATGAATTGTGATATTGCAAGGAAAGTTTTATAAATAAGTTTACCTGTTATGTAGGCAGGGGCATGTATGAAGGGATATCTTGTTTTGCATGTCTCAAATCACCCCATGCTATCAAGGTAGACAATGCTAAGTAGAAAAAAAAAAAAAAAATACATATTGAGAGGCATACACTGTAGTTGTGTACCTGTATATCCCTAAGGTGTATTTCTGTACACCTGTCCAAGAAGGTTCAGATGTGTGCCTCAGTAAAAATAGAATTCAGTATGAGTAACTGACCTTTAGGAAATATTTCCAGTGATTGTACCTATGGATATTCATTAAAGCCACATATGCAAAAGATCTATGCAGTTTGGCCAAGCTGACTTTAAAGAGATATTGGTAATTTTAATTAAAATTGTCTTTTATCTTTGAGAAATTATAGACCAGGTCTTTTGAATCAAAATAAATATATGTGTAGTGATATTTTAGCAGCAATAATGACTAATTTAGATTAAATATTATTAGCTCCATAGGTCATATTTATATTTATACTCTAAATAGGCCTAAACATTCTGAGAAATGTATTGTCAAGTGATTCATTATGATATACAGAAAAATAGCGTTTTAAATAGGTAATATATAATAAGATAGGTTTACAGTTCTGTATTTTTAATCCTCCTTTCCCCATAGACTTATATTATATATAGTAATGCTTTCACTGAATAACACATACTGAAAATGACACAAATCTTAAGTGTATGGGTTAATGAATTTTTATGGACTAAACATGCCAATTTTAAGAGTTGTATAAGACAATGCCAGGTCCTCCTTTATAATATGTACCAATTTATGCTGCCCACAGCCACAGATGACAATTTCAGTGGCTTCATATCCCTGCCAATAATACTCAATATTTTCCTTCATTTTAGCCATTCTCATAAAGCATGAAATTGTGTTTTTTATTTGTAGTCTCTGACAAGTAAGTAAGTGGAGTACCTTTTTACATGTATTAGGCTCTGGATATTAACTTCTGCAGAGTACCTATTGGAGTGTTTAATTTATTGATTGGTACAAATTTAACAAGCGGTCTGGTAGACTTTGCTGTCTCTGTGTATTACACACATCTCCCATTCTGGAGGGTATCTTTTCTCTCTGGTGACTGTCTTCCCAGCACTCTCTGCCATTCTGCTAAGCTTTCTCGCCAGCACCTCTTGCAGCTTCTAAATTTGGCAAACACATTGAGAGAAAATGCTGCTGCTTGTTTTAGTCCTTGAGTCCCCAATTTTGTCATTTCAGTCCCGTGAACCTACCAACATTTTGCACTTCTCTGCATCCAACCCCCACAATACATCACTTTCAGCTTGGGAAAATCCTCTACTCCTCCTTACTTGAGCAGATTTTTGATGCCATTTAACTTCTAAAGATATTTTCTGAGCTTTTCTCTTTGTCTCAATGAGACGCTTTTCCTTTCAGAAGTCAAACCAGGCCACCAGGATGTTAATCTCTACCACGTATCAATTTGATTTATAAAGCATCTCAAATCTTGATTTAAAATAAGCAAGTATGTAAGAGACTAGGATTACTGGCCCCACTTCTGACTGAAACATGAAAAGGATGCATAATCCAAACCAGAATGTAATACTTAAGAATAAAGACAATATTTTGAAATTGAAATTTTTAGGATTTAGATTACAACTTGAAGAGTTTGTTTTTGTTTTTGTTTATGATATGCTGCATGTGTATGAGAAGTAAACAGAATAGCCACCTGGAGGCCAGAGTATACGTTCTCAGGACCAACCCTGTTAATAATGAACTCTCATTTACCTCTATGGGCCTCCATCTTTCTGATGTGTGAAATGAGAATTTTAAGCTAAATCAACCAGCGTGTCTTTTACTTTCAACCTTTCAAAATTGGTTCCTTTAATACTTCCAATTTTATTTTATTCCTAACTTATTTTTGAGTCTAGAGAACTAAATTTAAAATATTAGTTGTTAACTTTGGACAAAGAAGAGGCAAGCTGGAAAGGAGTAATTAATCTTCAATTCATTGATGGTCTAACATGAAATGTGATATATTCATTGGGGACTTTAAGGAAAACAGAGAGAGTAGCATAGCATAGTAGCTCAGGGAAGTGACTCTGGAACCATATAATACAGGTTCAAATCCCAGCTTCAGCACAGATCTGTGACCATGGGCCAGTTATTTAACCACTTTTATTAATATTTAACATGAACTTTCATGAGGTAATAATGTAAAATTCTCAGAAGTATGTCAAACAAATAGTAATTGATTCAAAAATGTTTGTTTAAAAAAGAAAAATGTGCATATACACACTTTCATGGAAGGTACAATTCACATGCCTGTATCTTCTTGGTATTATTTTTATTTGGAATTTAATAGATATCTTTTCCTATTGGCAAATTCCTATTTATTTTCTGAGAATATTAAATATGGCTATCAGATTTCTTTGGTACATAAAGGAGCCTCACTAAATATGTATAATTGGGTGCAATTCTTCATTATTCCTCTGTCAGCTTTTGTTTTCTGAGTTCAGAATGTGCCTCCATTGGAGTCAAAAGGTCAGGGAAAAGGGAAAGCAGAATAAAATAGTCATTCTTTTGAATCTCCTGCTCTCAATACTAAGTAATCCTGAAATAATATCCCCACCCACTCCAGGGGAGAATCAAAAGTTTAGAGGGCTACTTTCATTATTTTTACACATCTGTCTTTCTTTTTTCAAGTCCCAGTCAGACCCCTAAACTAAAATCCAGAAATACATCAAGAAAGGCAGATCTGATGTTGGGAATAAGAAAAAGCTCCAAATCCTTACATCTATCCTCACTTCAAAATCCCCTACAACGTTTCCCTTATCGCTGGGTCTTCTTTAGTCCCTTGAAGAATTTGGCTTCACAGTCTGAAGAATGATATCGAAGGAACTGAGAAAATTTTAGGTAGAATTAAAGTTAGGTCTGTATCATCTAAGATGCTGTATTAGAAGCAAAAGCACTTTATTTGGCACCAGTTGGAATTTTAAACATTTTTTTTTTCCAAAAGATTAGTGAAAACTGTCAAGATTAATGTTTTGCTTTTATGTTCTAGATTTGTTTTAAACATACCACAGACAGCCTCAAGATCAGTAGATTACAATTTCATTTATGTGAACCTTTTCATCATGTGAGTTGAAATGGCTTTTCAGACTAATATTTTGTTTCCCAGTTTTTCTCTTGTGAGTCCTATTCCTGAGCAGCCCCAGATTTTCTTTGCCAGTGTCTTCCAGTGTATTTCCACGTCCTTAGTTTACCCTTGGTGTTCCTTTGAACATTGGTCTTGAATCTTTAATTTAGAACTCTTTGTGGGCTTCACTTTTTTTTTTTCCAGAAAAACACCTAAAGTTTGAATTTATCTATATGTGTGCATGCACACACACACACTCTATGTACTTGAATTTGAATGAAACAAACATAATAATAGCTATAATAGTATTATATAATAGCATAATAGCTTTATATAATAGTATACTAGCTTTTGCCTAGAATCTGATCAGGTCATGCAGAATTCATATTAACTTTTGTTCTTTTTGTTATTTATTTATTTATTTATTGTTAAATCATAGCTGTGTACATTAATGCAATCACCTGTACCCATTCCAAGATGCACCATAGATGTGGCCCCACCCATTACCCTCCCTCCACCCAAACCTCCCCCCTCCCTTCCCCTTCCTTGGCCCTTTCCCATAGTCTTATAGTATAGTTGGGTTATAGCCTTCATGTGAAAGCTATAATTTAGCTTCATAGTAGGGCTGAGTACATTGGATACTTCTTCTTCCATTCCTGAGATACTTTGCTAAGAAGAATATGTTCCAGCTCTATCCATGTAAACATGAAAGAGGTAAAGTCTCCATCTTTCTTTAAGGCTGCATAGTATTCCATGGTATATATGTACCATAATTTGCTAGTCCATTCGTGGGTCGATGGGCACTTGGGCGTCTTCCATGACTTAGCAATTATGAATTGGGCTGCAATAAACATTTTGGCACAGATGTCTTTGTTACATTGTGACTTTTGGTCTTCTGGGTATAAACCTAGTAAAGGAATTATAGGATTGAATGGCACATCTATTTCTAGGTCTCTAAGTATTCTCCAAACATCCTTCCAGAAGGAATGTATTAGTAGGTATTACCACTAGCAGTGTAGAAGTGTGCCCTTTCCTCCACATCCGCGCCAACATTTCTGGTTTTGGGATTTTGTTATGTGGGCTACTCTTACTGGGGTTAGGTGATAACTCAAAGTAGTTTTGATTTGCATTTCTCTGATGATTAAGGATGATGAGCCTTTTTTCATGTGTTTGTAGATTTTGCGTCTGTCTTCTTTAGAGAAGTTTCTCTTTAAGTCCCTTGCCTACCCTGAAATGGGGTCACGTGTTCTTTTCTTGCTAATAAATTTGAGTTCTCTGTGGATTCTGGTTATTAGACC
>CAUYPK010107737.1:0-12929 GCA_963574355.1 Loris lydekkerianus | reverse complement strand
GGTGCCCACTGGGACACCTGGCTATGGTTTCTGTCTTTCTTTTTTCTTTTTTTTTTTTTTTTTTTTTTTTTTTGATTTTTTGGGCGAGGCGGGGTTTTAACCCCACAACAATGGCATATGGGGACCGCCCCCAAAAACTTTTAGCCACAAGTACCCAACAAACAACCAATTTTTTTAAAAACAAAGAAACAAAACATAGCCAGGTGTCCCAGTGGGCACCTGTAGTCCCAGCTACTTGGGAGGTTGAGGCAAGAGAATTGCTTAAGCCCAAGAATTTGAGGTTGCTGTGACCTGTGAGCCACAGCACTCTACCCAGGGTGACATAGTGAGATTCTGTCTCAAAAAAATAAAAAGTATTTTGAGGTATTTGATTTGCAAAATATCCTCAGAGAGATTTTACCACATCTTGAGAAGGTGGCATATTTAAGGGTATTTTTCTTTAATTTGGTATAGAAGTCAGTATTTTTATGGGCTAAAGTAAAGCATCTAGTTAAGAAAGAGATTTTGAAGATGCCAGAGAATTAGTGATTAATGTGTGTCAATTTTGAAGAAAGCCTGAGAATATAATACCAAGATCACAGTGAGAAGAAGAGTTGTGAGCATTTTCCTCTATGTGGTTATATTATTTTTTAACTTACATTTTTTCTTTATTCTTCTTTGTATTTTCTAGATTTTCTTTCTGTACCAGGCAGCTATGACTTTTTCTTTTCTTTTCTTTCCTTTTTTTTTTTTTTTTTTTTCCCAGTTTTTGGCCAGGGTTGGGCTTGAACCTACCACCCCTGATATATGGGTCCGGCACCCTGCTCCTTGAGCCACAGGCATCGCCCTGACTTTTTCATTTTTAATAGCTCTTAAAAATTAATATTTTAAATGACAAAGTAATATAAGTTCATGGAACTACAAAAGTATAGAAACATATAAAAAAATGAAAATCCCCCATCTGCCCTAATATTCCATTTCCATTTCTTAAAAGCACCTGCCATCAAAAATTTCTTGGTATGCTGGGTGTGGTGGCCATGCCTATAGTCTTAATTACCTAGTAGGTTGAGGTGGGAGGATTGCTTGATCCCAGGAGTTCAAGACCAGCCTTGGGAACATAGTCAGACCTTGTCTCAAAAAAAAAAAAAAAAAAAAAAAGTTTATTTTTCTAGGTAGCTCTTCAGTAAAGCATATATATATATATATATATATATATATGTTTTAAAATTATAAAACATTATTGACAAACCATAGGTAAAGTGATGTAAGGGTATATGGGTATATGGTACATTTCTTGGGTGCAGAACACAACTGCAAGAGGGACTCTACCTAACAAATGCAAACATTGCAAAGGGTAATCCATTTGGCTTCCTAATTCTGATCCTTCTTAAAATACTAATGAAATGAGAAGAGAAGAACATGAATAAGCATAAGCTTGTACGAGTGAAGATAATGAAAGAAGGGACAATAGTGGACAAAAGATGTCAACAAAATTTTAGGAGATGAAAAGCAGATGGCCCAGTGATATGGGGAGAGGCTGGGGCAGGCTTGCAGCAGGGTAAGAGTGGGAAGGATGTCAGTCAGTTCGCGTTGCAGAATTCTCGAAGACTCAAGAATTAGAAGTGAAAGTGTGGATGACACTGAAAGCAGGAAGACTGGCTAAAAATGTGCCTACTGTCTCTCTACCCACAAGGGCAAGGAGTTGCCCTTGCCCGTCTGTTAGAAGACTGGAGATGAAGCAGAGAGACTCTGGATTTAAGACATTAGCTGAAAACAGGGAAGTTACATGAAAGGCTGCAGAGAGAGACCTCAGCCTCCCTTTTCACCTAACTCCCAGAATGTTAGTGATAGGGTTAAACCTTATCAAGAAATTGGAGGCATCATCTCTGGGGAAACTGACTAGTGCAAGCCAAAAAAGACTGTGGATACTGACACTTGCGGGTTTCCTGTGAAATTGCTGAGTCCTCATCCTGAGTCCTCATTGGGACAGCCTCTGATGACACCCAGCAGTGGGTAAGGATCACCTAGGCATAAAGAGTTTTCCATCAGCTGTTGGTGCTTCTTTCTTAAATGTAAATGGATGGCTATGGATCAGTAAGTATTTCCAGAAAGCCTCTCGCATAAAAAAACAGGCACCAAACAAACCAATGAGAAAAGCACAGGAATCAAACCATGTAGGAGGCAGAAAAATGGTATGTTTAATAGTTATGATCCTTCCAAAGAGAATGCATTATATTCACAAAAGATAGGAAGCTATGTGCAAATAGAACTTTTCAAAGCTAAGAAAGAACTTTTTGTTATTTGAAAGTGGGATAACGGAAATTAAATGTCAGTAGATGGATTTGCAAAATAATGTTTAGGAAATCACTCCCCCAAAAGTACGAAGGACAAATAAAATGAACAGTCGGAAAAAAGGTCAGAAGTTTGGATGGTAGGAATTCCAGAGAGAGAAATATTTTTTCAAAAGGGAAGGCAGAAGAAGTTTAAAGAAATAATAAAAATCTGTTTCTAGAGGTTAAGGACCTGTCCCTGGTTGCAAGGGGCCACCATGTGTCTAGCACAATGAATGCAAAAAGATGTATCCAGGTGATATTAGTGAAGTTTCAGAACCCTTAGGTTCTTAAGATCTTGCAAACTTTTAAGGAAGAAAAATGACTGTAATTAAATGATTACTTGGAAGAATGATGCCATATTTCTCAATAGAAACACTGGGAGCCAGAAAACAATAGACAATGCCTTCAAAATCTGAGGCAAATTATTTCTAATCTTTCAAGAATTTTTCTACCCAGACAAGCTAGGAAGTGTTTTCAACATTCGAAGGCTAAAAAAAAAAAGTACTTTTCTTGTACCTCTTCTCAGGAAGGAAATAGATTATATTCTATACTAAAATGAGGGAGTACCAAGGCAAAAAAAGGGATGAAGGAACCTGAGTAATACAATACAGACAAGAGGTGAAGATAAATTCCAAGATGACAGGTGTTTACTAAGGCTAGAGAGCAGACAGCCCAGATTCAAGTAGGAGGACAGAAGGTACCAGAAGGGAGGTTTCTAAGAAAAAAAAAGTGGAACCAATTGATTTCCAGTGTGATCAGAGTGTTGGAACACACTGAGAAAATTTTACAGTTCTTTGAAGAGTTAGAAGGGAAATCATTGAAAGGGATATGATAGATGAAGCAAATGGGAAAAAAGGCAACGGCTAGCACCAGGAATTTAAAAAAATTATAACAAGCCTATGCAAAAGGAAGTGCAGTGATAGTTCACTACATGATTCAATGATTAAATTCTACTTAGAGACTCAAAATGCTATACTAATACTGCTTTAACTAAAATTTTATGTGATTCTGGAAGGAATTTGGCGTGAAGAAAAGGCTGGGTAGGTCTGTTTGGGATAGGATTAGAAAATGATATCTTTTTCCTTCTGAGGTATAATACATAAATTGGAAAACTAAAAAAAATACTATTTGAATGATAATTAGAAATATGAAAACTATTTCCTTTTTGGATAGAGACATAGAGTTTGAGAATAAGAATGGAAACTGCTGGTTTTGTTGCTTTATAGTAGTTTAAACTATGTATGTATTTTATTTTGCTTAAAACAAAAATTTTTTTAAGTGGTATAAGGTACTTTTGAAGCAAAAGGAACCTAAATAGTATATATATCTTTTGATTAATCAAATCTACTTCTAACAACATATCCCAGGAAATAACCCTGGGTGTGTGAGGACATTTATCACAGAATCCTTCACAGCATCAACAAATTGTAAATGGATTAAATTCCCGTTTCAAGAGGGCAAGTACTGAGCCCATCTTGTTTACTGCTATATCATCAGTTTCTAGAACAGTGTCTAATTTTACAAAAGCAAATCATGTAGCCAGGACATTTGTACTACACCTCAATATTCTGGGAAAAAAAAAAAAAAAAAAGTTGTGGAAGCCAAATCATATTATTTTTTTAATTTTGTTTTTTTCATCTATTTTAAATATGTGCTTTTTTTCTGTAATAATTTCTCATTTTGGACCAGATCTTTTGGCTGTTTAGCCAACTGAAACTACTCCCAGTCCAGAAAGAAAAATTTAGTTGAATGTTGGTCTCCCCATTTAAAACCCAGTGGCACGACAAAGTGGTTAACTGTTTTATGGTTTAGTGAATTCAAGTGCCGTTCCCACTTCTTCATATTTCCTTGTTTCCCTCATAGCTAAAAAGTTCTTGAACTTCTTTAACTTTTCACCACCTGTATATTCTCCCCTAACAATTTTTTGCCTGCTCCATCTCTGAAACTGTTCCCTGAAGAGGCCGTGTTCCCATAGCTCTGGGCATTCCTTCATTGGACCGCCTGTGTTGTATTGGAATTATCAATCTCTTTCCCTCAGTGACCTATGAAGGAGTCCAAAAAAGCAAGTAATTTAGTTCACTAAGTATCCAGTGCTCCCATATGGCAGCCACCCTGCTGGGTACCCAGAATTCAGCCCAGCACGCCAACTGGGTACCAAAACACTCTTAATGGAATCTCTTTCTTAAGGCGGGAGGAAGTGGTATTTAGAGTTTACAGAGATAGTGGGAGTCATGGAATTTGCACCAAAAGAATCCCTAGAACTGATTTAGTCCAACCATTCGATACCTAACTGTGGTCCTCAGGCTGTCTATAGAATGGCAAAGCCTTTTTTCTGCTCTCAACCTGGTTGATTTAGTCGTCTTAAGCCAGCACTTTGGCCCTAACCTTCCTCTACTCAAAAGCCTCCATTGATTGCAGCAAGTGATATCACACCAGTAGACTCCAGTCTGGGTGTCAGAGTGAGAGCCTGTCTCTCCCAGCAGTTGTGTGTAGGAAGAGTCCATCACTCAGAGCTGAGGGGTTGTGTGGCAGGCTGTTTCTTCGTCACTAGGAAGTGGCTAAAGAGTGTGCCAGGGCTGGTTATAGGTCACATCTATGACTCTGGGTGATGAGTTGGAGACTGCTTCCAGAGCATGCTGTGAAGTAGCATGCTATGCTACTGCGGGGAGTCCAGGCCTGGGATGTCCTAGCCCTGCCACCAGCTCTCAGTGTGGCTCCAGACTCTGCCTCCCTGGGTTTTAGTCTCTACCCATGTAGGAAAGAGCTGGAATCCTGCCCCTTGGAACTGGCCCCACCTAGGTCCCCAGTGCTGGTGCTCTCCTGCTGGGCTTGAGAGCAGTGACCTGAAAATATAGCACTTTTAAAGCAACTGCTAGTAAAGAGCAGAGGGATAGGAGTCCATGGAATCGAAGCTGAGATAGCCCTGTGACTGTGCTATATTTACCTCTGAACTTCTTGTTGATGCAGACCAGCGGGATACTTAATGTGTCAAAATGATTTTCATTATTTGATAAATAGATGCATACATATTGACGTAATTACAAAAATATTTTCCTGACATTGAATTCAACGATGTAAGTAAATAAGACAAGGGTAGATAATAGACATTTCCCTCCATTTTACAGAAAATTGAATGCTCTCTCTCTCTCTCTCTTTTTTTTTTTAGAGTCTTGCTCTGTTGTTCTGAGTAGAGTGCTATAACATCATTGCTCACAGTAACCTCCAACTGCTAGGCTTAACCTCAAACTTCTCCTTCCTCAGCCTACCAACTGGCTGGGACTACCGGTGCCCACCAGGATGTGTGACTAATTTTTTTATTTGTTATAGAGACAGGGCCTTTCTTTCTCTTTCCCACCCAGGTTGGTCTTGAACTCTTGAGCTCAGGCAATCCACCTGCCTCTGCCTCTCTGAATACTAGGATTACAGGTGTGAGCCACCACATCTGGGCACTGTTTCTTATAGTAACCCTCAATAAAAGCATCACTTTGTAATATACTTGCTGAAGAATTTTCCCTAGGATGGTTAGTTAATTAAGCACTCCTTACCTTTTACATGGGTTATAGTTGCAAAAGTTATTTTTAAGTCCAAAATGACCAGGAGGATTTTAAGCTCGTGTTCTCCAATACATTTCCACCAAATACAATGTCCGAAGACACTCTATTAATAACATTTCAAATAGAGTTTCAAAGTGTCTTTTGAAAGCATGTTGTTCTGGTTTTTTGTTTATAACCAATTAGGTAGACTTTTTCCCAGATGGTTAGTTTTTCTCTGTATTGAAGGATTTTGAGGTGAGTAAACACTCTCCTTCATCTCCTCAAATGTTATGTGGAATTCCTCAGCAGATACTCTTGTCCTGTCCCTTCCAACGTGGGCTTGAACAGAAGGAACACATTTTCATCAGCAATACTCAAAAATATCTTTTAAATTTTTAAATAATGCCCTACTGTTACCCTGAGTTACTGGGTTAATAGGCCTTTCACTTCTGTGCTGTTTTGTTGGCAATGAACTTGAACATTTCTATACTTCTCCCAGGTTCGTGCGGTCTTGTTATCTCTGAGCGCTGAGTGTATCATAGTAAGTTTACACAGTTTCTAGTTTTCAGCCTCTACTTATCTTGTTGACAAACTAAAAAAGAAAAATTCCATTTTATCTACCATTTTCCTTCCCTTTTGCCAATTGTTGTTTCTTTATTCACTCTTTGTCAAGTGATTCATTCCATCTACACTTGTAATAGCCTTTATTTTCTCAATGCTTTCAAGTTAAAAAAAAATCATCTCTATTTCTGTTTGCATTTCTACGCCTACGCTTCTCCTTAACTGTAGCTGTCAACTTTCTCAGCGGCTCTGCAGTTTTTCTGTTGGGATGGTCAGTGTTATTCACAAGACAATTCAAAATTAAGTGCAAATGCAGCAAAATGCAGTGACAAAAGTGAGGGAGGAAGGGTGCAGAGGATGACGCCTTCTTGCCTGTTTTCACAGTATGTTTGTGCAGGCAGAGTTAACACACCGGACCCGGACCCGGAGAAGAGCTTTGTTCACATCTATGAAAGTTTATAGAGTGGATGTTTAAAAATAGTTTTCTTTATATGATGCAAGTAGCTGACTTGCTTGTGATTTGACTTCATATCGAAAAATAATATTGAGAGTAGGAAAGAAACTCACAGACTCTAAGGGCTTTTTCTATTCTCTTTTTCAACAACACAAGAAGATTGCAATGACCAAACGTGTGGGGTTTCTCCACTCCAATAAGCAAGCAGTCAGTCTGTAGCAGACACTAGCTGGGTGTCATCTAATTCAGTTTTCTTCTTGTACAGTGCTAGATCTTTCAGATTGAGGGCTCAATCCCCAAGCCTGTCATCCCTACTGCACTGCTTCCCCACTCCCCACTCCTATGCCCCACCTGCAGATGTCAATCACAGGCTCCAGGTGGCTTCACCTGGGTTTTTGATCTGCTGGTGCTGAGATCCCCCCCCACCCCCCTCCGGGTTTGACTAATTTGCTAGAGCAGATCACAGAATTTAGAGGTTGTGAGGTGGGGCTGCAAATCCCAACCCCCTAATCCTTCTTTGGTCTTTCTGGTGACCAGCCCTGCCCACTCTGAAGCTGCCTCGAGGCTGCCAGCCACTAGTCAACTCACTAGCACACAAAAGACATCACTGTGGAATTTTCAAGGGTTTTAGAAGTTGTATACCAGGAAGTAGGGTTGCCTATCTGTTTCACAATATCACAAATATAAAGACTCCAGCTCCTAGAAGAAAATGTAGCTAACACATTTTTTTTATCTCTTCCAAATTCCTATTCTTATTCCTTTAACCACTTATTTATTGGAAACTAGATGCCAGTCAGTTAAAAGCAGTTGACAACCTCACATGCTGATACTCCTGCTGAATAAAGAAAGAGAGGCCCTTATGTTTTAAACAAGCAGGTGGCACAGTTAATATTCTGTAAAGAAAACTGAGGATTCTTATTTGTGTTTATGCAGAATTCCATCCTGTGAAAATGGGTCAGAGCACAAAGCCAAACATTTTTTTCCCGCAAATAATTTTGAGTATTACTCCACAGAAATACCATAAATCTGTACTGTGAATCATGAAAGAGCCAATTGGAAAAATTTCAGGACAAATGCTACTGGCCTGCCCTGCACTAGCTCGGTGGAGTCTTAGGAGTTTGACGGTAAGACTTCACCCTCTAAAATATGCCACTTCCCTGGTCACCTTAATGTTTCCTGGTTCAGTTCCTGAGCTTAGAAAAGCCTATGTCATTGGGAACTTCATAATGCTATTTCTATTTCTTTTTCCTCCTCTGTTTCAGTTACTTTGCCTTTCGCTAACTTTGGCCCATAGTGCACAGAAATAATCTCAGAACTGTGTGTCATTAGCATTTGAAGGAAAAGGTGTTGTTGAGAAGAGTTGGTTTGTTTACTAGATGACCTGTGGCTTCCCCAGTGCTGTTCAGGAGCATAAGGGAACTGGATAAAGACATCCCTGCTGCATCCCACCCTTCCCTGCCAACTTGTACATTGGAGAAGCTGCTCAATTACAAATCAGTGTCTGCAGCCTGGAGCTTCTGCCTCTTGGGCACCTGTCTAAAACCCAGTGGAGTATGGGGGTTTACATGATGACTGTCACTTCTGACCTGGACTGTATTATAGCTGTTGTATCAAGGAGTAGATGGACTGTATCTCTCTTAGTAGATGGACCTTCCTATCCCTATGCTCCTGCCCAAGCCTTCAGAAGTGACTCCATCACATCCCTCCAAGCCCCTGGGTTAAGATTCACTGAAAACATACTCTCCAGCTTCTGTGTATATCCACTTAGCTGTTTTGTTGTGATGCTGAAGTAGTTGTATTCATAAAGATTAAACATATGGAAAGAACAGAAATTTTCTTTTGTCTTTCATGTGGTTCCATTCTCCAAAGGATGGATAGATTTTTTTTTTTAAAAGTTTGTACAGTGAGTTTTCTTATACCTAAGTATGGTATTACTTGATTACTGCAGAATCAAAATTGGAGACTCTACTAGAGGGATCAGTTGTTCTAGATCAGACAGAGGGATGAGGGAGAGAGAATGGGCTCAGGTGGATGCATCCAGGAAGAGACAGAAACCCACTGGGACATTCTGTGAAGTTCCTGAGAAATTCAATTGTTACTCTGATTTTAGAGTTGGATTTATTCTTGAGGGTCTGTAGATGATGATGCTGAATGTTGGTGGGAAGGGCGGATTCTTCCTGTTTCTCTCCGAGGAAGAGCCACATGCACCAGGCCCTGTGTGAGCCTGCCCTCGGACACACCCATCCCACACTCACTACGTCTGGCTTCCCTGTTTCCTGGACGTCCTTTGGGTATAGCAGATATACTCCTCCTTCAGGCCACTGCACTTGGTGTTTGCTTTACCTGGAACACTCTGGAAGGGTGGCAGAATGTCCCATCCCCAAACCAGCCACTTTGACATGAGGATTACTTCCAGCTAAAGGCAACTGAAAAACAACAGATGCAGGAAGGCTGCTCAAATCTTCCCCTTTTCTCCCTGCAAATAAGGAGATTAAAAACTCTCATGTGAAAGACGCCCTCCATATACCAGGATAAAAGAAACATTCTTTGATGAGGCATCAGAGCTGAGAGAATTCCGTGCAAACAGACCTTGTTAAAATAATTCTTACCTTCCTTTAGCCTCCCTACCTACTTTAGTTTTCTACGGTTACCTCTCTCTGTTCAACCTAACACAGAAGTATATGGTTTTGCCACTTCTGTGAGTCTTTCTTTTGAGGGCTCTCACGTTAGGTAGAGCTTAACATTAAATACATTTGTTGACTTTTCTTCTGTTAATCCATTTTATGTCAATTTAATTCTTAGCCCCAGCTGGGATTCTAAGAGGGACTAGGTGGAGCTTTTACTCCTCTACACTCTTCTCCCAGATGGTCCCATAGCTTACTTCCTCATCCCTCTCTGGTCTTTACTTACATGTCACTTCCTTAGCCACCCTGTTCAAAATGGCCTCTCTCCCAACTCTCTCAAGCAACTTATTTATCTGATTCCTCCATTAGAATTTAGGGTAGCACAGTGTCCCTCTCACTCCTGCTTTATTCCCTGCTCTGTCTTTAGTGCCTAAAATAGCATTGGGCACATAGAAGTTGCTCAATAAATGTTTGTTGATTGACTGAATGAGTGCCGCCCAGAGGAACCCAGTCACAATATAGCAAATGGGTGACTTTCAAAGAATAACATTAGAATCTTTCTAGTATATAGGCTAGTAAGCATAAGTAGGAAAACTGAAATAAGCATTCATTGAACTATTTCCTGGGAAAACTATATTCTTCAATTCAAATAATCATATGAGGCCCTACAATTAAGTTTGTGAACTCATTCTAGAAAAAGTGCTATGCACTTTATTGCTGACTAAGGTTACCTTGAAAGTACTCCCCTTAGGAAGCTGTGCACTGATGCCAGCACCTGGTCCACCCTTCAAAGCATTTTTGGAACTCTTTCTGGAATGGCCATCAGAGCTATCATTGTATTACTCTTGATGTCCTGAATGTCATCACAATGTCTTCCTTTCAATATTTCATTTATCTTTGGGTAAAGAAAAATGTCACTGGGGGCGGGTGACGCCATGGCTCAGTGAGTAGGGAGCCGGCCCCATATACCGAAGGTGGCGGGTTCGAACCCAGACCCCACCAAACTGCAACAACAACAACAACAAAAACCGATACTTTCCCACAATAGGCATATTTTTAAAAAAAAAGTCACTGGGGGCAAGGTCAGGTGAGTAGGGAGTGTGTTCCAATATAGTTGTTATGTTTACGGGCTAAAAACTCCCTTCACAGACAGTGCCCTGTGAGCTGGTACACTGTCCTGATATAAAAGCTATACCTGTTTCATGCCAAGATTTTCAATTAAGATTTTCCTAATTGTTTCTTTATCGATGTTTACTTGGTCTATAGGTAACCAATGATTTTGATGAATCATTGATTTTGACAATTGATGACATTGATGAACCATTGATTTTGACAATTCAATGAACTTTTGCAGAATTTTCTTCAGTTCTACTTTGTTCCTGGCTGCTCTGACCTCTCTTCATCAGTGATACCTTCTCTCTTCTCAGAAAAATGTTTAACCCATTTGTATAATGACATTTTCTTCATGGTATTATCCCCATAAACATGGACTAACATGTCTTTGACTTCACTTCCACTCTTGCCAAGTTTAGTAAGAAATTTGTTGCTCTAGACTTGGCATCCGTAGTGCAGTGGTTACGAGGCCAGCCACGTGCACTGAGGGTGGTGGGTTCGAACTCAGCCCTGGCTTGCCAAAGAATAATGCAACAAAAAATAGCTGGGCATTGTAGCAGGTGCCTGTAATCCCAGCTACTCGGGAGGCTGAGGCAAGAGAATCGCTGAAGCCCAAGAATTTGAGGTTGATGTGAGCTGTGATGCCACAGCACTCTTACCAAGAGTGACATAGTGAGACTCTGTCTCAATAAAAAAAAAAAAGAAAGAAATTTGTTGCTCTAATTCAAGCTCTGAAATCTCACTAAGTTGTTTGTACAGTGCTGCCAAAGTAAATGTATGGTGGCAGTTTCGCAAACTTAATTGACAGACCTCATATGTATGTGTTCAATAAATTATAAAACATATACAAGGGCCGTCAGATCATCTTTGAAATATTTGTGTTCCAAAAGTTCCTTTTGCTTTGCCTGTTCTAGAGAAATGCAAATCACACATGGCACTAATCAACCTTTCCTTGGAATGCATTTCTTTTACTATGCAGTCATTTCAAATGTGAAGAATGAAATGCTGCTAAATACAAGATTACTCGCTGTCTTAAGTAGTAGATAAGAGCTGTTTTTTCCTCTGTTTGTAGTTCTGGCAAATTTTCCAGGAGATTAGTCTTTGAAAAGATATTTTATTCTATCTGTAAAAAACATTATTTTAAGCAATAATCTGGTGAAAGTGTCTCCCCTTCATAAACTGAAGAGATTTTGATGGAAAAATAAGATTAACACAAATCTCTACCCTATATGAAGTGTTTATTTTGGATCTCTTAGGTCAATAGGGAACCGTACTGTAGGGCTAAGAAGGTCTTGTCTTTGCCCCGGAGACATTGCTGTCACCACCTGCTTTCAAACTCCCATCGCACGCAGCAGGCAAAGCCTTGCTGCTCAACTCTCAAAGCATAATATTGGCATCTTTGTAGCTCCATAAACCAGCTATATAAGTGGAGAGGCTGAAAATAAGCGTTCACTGAAATTCATCAGAGCCACTTCTGCCAGTTTTTGTTTTAGACCCTATGGGACATATATCCGGGGCTTCAGTCAGCAGTGACTCTTTATTTTTATACTTGCTTCAAAATTGATAATTTAAGACAAAGATTTCTACAAGTCAGGGGAAAATAAAACTTTATAGTGGCCCAAACCATATCTTCTATAATCTCTGTGAATTTTGCCAGTTAGTTTTTAGAGTAGAAGGAAGGAGGAGAGAGAGGGGAGGGGAGGGAGGATATGGGAGGATATTTGGGGGGACCTCACCTAATGTGCATGATGCAATGGTACATTTCAAAACAATTAAGAAAAGAGTATAATTGTGATGGATGTGTTAATCAGTTCAATGTAAGCTTTTCACATTATGTATCAAATCAGTTCAATAAACCCCATAAATACATCAATGTACACAGTTATAATTTAATCAAACAAGACAAAACAATAATAAATAATAATAGGAAATGGGGCAGTGCCTGTGGCTCAAAGGAGTAGGGTGCCAGTCCCATATACCAGAGGTGGTGGGTTCAAACCTGGCCCCAGCCAAAATCTGCAAAAATAAATCAAAGGAAATGCATCAAAGTATGCACAGTAATTAAATAATTTTCCACACCCCTAAATCACCTATAATGTTATATTAATTTTGCTGCTTAATAAAAAATATAATTTAATAGAAATTTTCTTTTAATTCCTTCCTAGTAGTTAAAGTATCAAGATATCCTACCACTCTAATAATAAACCATAATAAACATTGTCATTAAATGGGATAGCCATTGGCTTTACATCTTTTTCCTTTTTGTATTCTAAGGTTGGAGTGGAGAGGGCAAATATTTTTATCCCAGCTTGGATAAACCAGGAGTCCAGGG
>CAUYPK010107735.1:0-18616 GCA_963574355.1 Loris lydekkerianus | reverse complement strand
GTACCACAATTTATTAGTCCATTCGTGGATCGATGGGCACTTGGGTTTTTTCCATGACTTAGCAATTGTAAATAGGGCTGTGATAAATATTCTGGTGCAAATATCTTTGTTGTGATATGATTTTTGGCCTTCTGGGTATATTCCTCAGTAAAAATTTTATACTTATACATTTGTTACTGAGTTTTCTGTAGAGGTATTTTTATCAGGCATTAAAAATTATAGTATTAGGGAATTGAGGAAAACAAAGAGTAATTGTCTGGATTCTAAAACTATATGGCAAGATTTTCAGAGAAAATACCATATATACTCGAGTATAAGCAGAGTTTTTCCAGCACAAATTTGTGCCGAGTTCGAGTTTTTCGGCACAAATTTTGTGCCAAAAAAAACTCGGCTTATACTCGAGTATATACGGTAAATTTCTCAGATTTTCAATTTCTCGATGTGTAAAACATACTACTACAAGCATTCCAGGTATCCAAGATTGTATCGTCACGTAGAGTACTTTGAACACCAGACCCCTAATTCTATTGGTCACTGCAAAAGAAATAAAATGGTATTTGACTTTTGGGTGATGTGCATATGCCTGTGAACACATGTACATACATAAAAGCATATATATTTTATATGGACATTTTATGTAAATATCATATATCTTATATATAAATTTATCTTCTATTTTTTTCTGGCTTTCTGTGCTCTACTCAACCCTCCAACCCCTTTCTGAACATAGGAGAAAAGTAAACCCCATCATACGTATTCTACTGGAAACTAAGGAAAGCAAACTGAGGTGTCAGAACATGCTGGCAAATCTAAATAAATCATTCTGGATCTGAAATAATCTGTAAAGACCTTTTGGCTTACAGGTTACTATCTTATAGGAGATATATAGGAGCTAGAATTTTATGGAGATTTATGGTTCTAGAATTTTTAGGGGTATTTCAGTTGTCGACCATACTTTTCTGTTTTTCCAAATGCATTGGGGCCCCCATGGTGAAGCATTCTGCTGATTAAGGAAGAGCACAAGCCATGACACAACGACAGAGACTCAAGTTCTCAGTCCCTACAAGTCCCTTAACATCTTATGAGATTTCTCTGTTTTCAAATGACATTGTAAGAAAGGTTCATAAAGCATAAAAAACATTTATTTTCTGTAGAATGGTTGTTTCTTTCTTGACAGTTTCAGTAAGATATGTGCATATCTCTTCTTTTCTTTTTTCTTTTTATTTTTTGACAATTACTTACCATTCGTTTTTAAGAAATGAAACCCAGTAATCTCTTCTTTTCAACTAACACAAATGAAAGACTAGGGAAATCTATTGTTCTGTTGATAAAAGTTTTTATGAAACAATGAGTGGTGGAATTATACATGCTGAGAGTTTGTCTTTACAGCTTTGAATAGCAAGGAGATCTAATTTCCTCAGGAAAAATCTTCATAATTAAAAGGTAGTCTTAAAGATTTAGCAAGACTATTATAAAAAAACTAGAAGCAACCTAAAGGCATGTAGTCTAAATGATTTTATCTAAAAACTATAAAGTGTTTTTAATCAGATGTATATAAATATAGTGATCAATAATTAGTGTTTCTTTTCTATAAATTAAATTTACAAAAGGACAGCATGTTATTATGCATTCAGTTGCTTCCTGTCATGTAGTCCTTTATATTAGTTTTCCTAAAAGAGCTGTTTTAGAAATCATTTTTTTTTAATTCATAAGAATAAAACTTGGCCGACCTCAGATAAATGTTTATTCTTGAGCTTACAAAGATTTTAAAGGTCTTTCAGATGAATAGATGAATAGGGATAGTTGTGGGTTTTCTTTTTTAATAGAAAACAGAACAAAATGAACCTTTTTTTTTTTTTTTTTTTTCTTTGAGACAGAGTCTCATTGTGTCACCCTTAGTAGAGTGCTGTAGCATCACAGCTCACAAAAACCCCAAACTCCTGGGCTTACGCAATTCTCTTGCCTCAGCTTCCAAAGTAGCTAGGACTACAGGTGTCCGCCATAATGCCTGGTTAGTTTTTTGTTGTTGTTTAACAGGCCTGGGCCGGGAACCCAACAGCCCCAAGGTATGTGGCTGGTGCCCTAACCACTGAGCTATGGGTGCTGAGCACAAAATGAACCTTTTTATTTGTTTGTGTTTTTCAAGCTGTTGTCCTGGGTAGAGTGCCGTGTTGTTTTTGCAGGTCCCAGCCAGGCTTGAACCCACCAGCCTCGGTGTTGGACCGGGTTTGAACCTGCCAGCCTTGGTGTATGTGGCCAGTGCCTTATCACTGAGCTACGGGCACCACCCAAAATGAACCCTTTTAAGAAATGAAAATCCCTTTTAGCTTTGCTATCTTTCATATATTACAGTATTTTTTACTAATAGATTACTTTAGACATTTTATGTAGATTAGAGTATATAAATTTTTGAGATAAAGGCTTCCTCTGTTAGGGCCATTGGGGACATTATAGCTCACTACAACCCTGTACTCCTGGGCTCAAGTGATCCTCCCATATCAGCCTCCCTAGTTGTTGAGGTTCTTGTGGACCCCAACATGGGACAGTGGTCAGCACAGGAGATGGTACTGGAGAAATCACAAGACTTTACAGGAAATTATTGTATATAGCCTGGAAGCTTTTAAGAGCATACACTGTTTCATGTGCCAGCACCAGCCTGAAAACAATGCAGGCCCTGTCCTGCTTCTCAGGAGGCTTTTTGGGGGGTACATAATAAAGTTACCTGCAAGAATGCACAGCAGTCAGTATCAGCAGTCAAGGTTAAAAATGGGAGAGGGGAGATCACAGTCCCCAGGAAGGTTGGGTAAAGGGCAAACAGAGACATGGTGTAATGGAACATCTGAAGGACCAGGTAATGTATACAGGGAGAAGAGAAAGTGGGGAAACAAATTTCACCTCTTTGAGCTATCTAAACCTTCCTAACTTAGTCCGCCTGCGCTGCTGAATCTCTATGCAGAGATAGTCACATAGACATCCCCCTGACTGGGCACTTTACCCTGAGTTGGAAGGCCTGTGATGAATTCAGCCTGTCTACTCTCACCCCTCATAGCTAGGACTACAGGTGTGTGCCACCATGCCTGGCTAATTTGTTTTTTTATTATTTTTTCTTTTAGAGATGGGGTCTCGTTGTGTTGCCCAGGTTAGTCTCAAACTCCTGGGCTCAAAAGATCCTCCCAGCTTGGCCTCTCAAATTTCTGGGTTTATAGATGTGGGCCTGTAATGTTACCTGGTGTCTCTGGTGATGATGAACTAACTGTGTGAGTGTACATGACCTGAACTAGAGAGGAAGTAATTTTGATCTGGCTGACTACACTAAAACAACCTTTCATTTATTTATTGTCTTTTTGTTTTGGAATTTTGAAATATCCTTGGATTTCTGTCTTCCACATAACTTCTAAATACGTCTTATCTAAATTCATCTCTACCTCTCTCATTGCTCTCTCAGACATTGTGAATTGTTTTCTCACTAGTTTCTCTAACTTCCACCCTCACTCTCTTCAAGTAACTCTCTACAGAGCAGATTTTTCTCCTAAACTTAAAACCTTTTGCCATCTTTCCATTACTCTTTGAATAAATGCTGCTTTCCTCTAGCTGGTGACCCTTGCATGTCCCCTCCCTAGAACTCTTTCCTAGGTGTCAGCAGAGCTTGATTCCCTCCTCTCCTATTTTGAGTATTGAGTCAAATGACCACTTTTCACTAAGTTCTTCTGTGACCACCCATTTGAGAGGACATGTGCATCATTGTGTCAGGGGTCACAGAGGATGGGTGGTGTTGAGAGCAAGTATGGATATGGAAGTAAAGTCTGGAGACTTCTGCGATAGTCAAGACTAGAAATGATGGTGACTTGGACTCAGTTTGTGATGTTAGAGAGGAAGTAACATAAACCAGTATGCGTTCTGTTTGAAGTTTAAAGTTCTCCTCTGTGGGTGGGATTTTGAGGTAATGAAAGAGAATGGATCAAAGATAGCCCCTCAGTTTTGTCTTGAGCTACTAGGCGGATGTTGGTGCCATAATGGTATTGGTAGGCAGTAGAGGGAGATGGCTTTTTGGAGAAGTGAGAAATTTAGAGCGTTGCTCTGGATTTGGGATGTTGCGATGCAGAGTGAAGATTTCAAATACACCATTGGCTATGGGCAGCTGTCTTTGGAGATGGAAGTTTCATAGTGGTCAACATACTGATGTACGAAATTATCTAGGATATTGTAGATAAGAGGATACAGGAATAAGTCTTGAGCCATTTTAATACTAAAAGTTTGAGCACAATAGATGAAGCCAACAAAGAAGATTATGAAGACTGCCAGAGATACTGGCAGAAGACCAGGAAAGTACAGTGTTCCAGAGGTCAGAAGAACCGAGTACTCAACGAAGAAGTGATTGCTCAGTGAACACCGTATAAACATCGGGGAAGATGAAAACAAAGAAGTGAATACTGGATTGCAACCAAGAGGTCCTGGGTTGTCTTTACCAGAGAATTCTCTGTGGCCAATATTGTGACCACTAGCCCCATGTGGCTATTTACGTTTAAATTTACCTTAAAATTACAAATTCTTCAGTTACACCAGTGATATTTCAAATGTTCAGTAACCCCATGGGACTTGTGGCTACCATATTGCACAGCACAGATACAGAGCTTTTCCATGATAGTGGAAGACCGGCTGTGTCGTGCTACTGTGGGTCTCTGAGTGGGCACGTCCACCATTGTCCCAGTGAGACTCTTCTTCCGATGGGGAGGGGCATGGCCAGAGGGAGATCAGAGCAGGTCCCTCAAGGCACTGGGTCCAGTGTCCCTGATCTAAGGGAGACACTACCCAAGAGTAGTGAAGGTGACAATATGATTGGAGGGGTCCAGAAGAGTTGAGCAAGTAGGGACGAGCTATAGACAACTCTAGTTTTGCAATGAAAGTTATTGTCCTAGGCCTTTCTTTCATTGAATATAAATTTTCTTGTTTTCAATCTTGGGCCTATTGTAGATCAAGAACACTGGAGGAGATGTCAGGGCGTGGGTTTTCTGGGAAAGTGTTAGTTACTCAGCAGACAGTACTTAAACTAGCCTGAAATTGAGTCAGGTTCACATCTGCAGGGGGCAATGTTAGTCCTTCAGGGAGGAAAGAGTTGTGTCTTTCCCTAATAGTTGTGTCTTAGACAGACAACACATCTAATCCTCAACAACTTTAAAAGGTGCGCACTGTTAATAACTTCATTTTCCAGCAAAAAGAGTTCCATTTTTGTCTTGACAAATGAGATTCAACGAAAACTGAGGTTTTGTTCTGTAGACGTTTAAAAACCAAGTAGTTGAGTTAAAGTTTTAACTTTAGTAGCCAAAAAAATGATGTCTCTTTCTCTCCCCTAATAAATTTGGGAAAAAAGACCCAGAAAGGCAGCCTGATACATACTCCAAATAACTGGTGTCTATTGCCAAGTTGGCTGCCTCTCCATTTTATCAGAGTATGTATTTTATAGTAGATTAGCCATTCAAGGTGGGACAGGAATATGATTACCTTACATATGATCATATATAGTGCTCCCCTTCCAATTTAACTTCCAACAAAAATTAATGTTTGTTAAAAATACGAGGTATTGGGCAGCACCTGTGGCTCAATGAGTAGGGCACCGGCCCCATATACCAGAAGTGGCGGGTAATGGTTTACAAGAGACAACTGCCCTGCCTTTTGTCATGTGGTTCCTTATGATTGAATTAACTGCTGTTTGTCATACTGGGTTGTAAGCTCCTTGAAGTAAAGATACGTGTTTATAAGATATGTGTGTATCTTTGCTTTACCCTGGAGTGGCCCGCCTAAAGCTTTGCAAATAATTAGATATTTAACAGATACAGGCTGCCCTGAGATGAGTGAACTACCGGGTCACTACTGCTCAGTCAGTTTGGGGCCTGCAGTCTCCTCCATCTGTTTTCCTTCTGAGCTTGATCTTACAGTGTCCTTCCCTGGCACATCTTTTCATTTTATAAAAAATACAAATACTCCTAGCGCTTGGGAGGCCAAGGCAGGTGGATTGCCTGAGCTCAGAGACCAGCCTGAGCCAGAGACAGACCTCGTCTCTAAAAATAGCCAGGCATCGTGGCAGGCATCTGTAGTCCCAGCTACTAGGGAGGCTGAGGCAAGAGGATTGCTTGAGTCGTAGAGTTTGAGGTTGCTGTGAGCTATGACATCACAGTACTCTACTGAGGGCAACAAAGTGGGACTCTGTCTCAAAAAAACAAACAAACAGAAAATGCAAATCCCGAACTGTGTACTACCTTGCAATCATTCTGATTGAACGTCATCCTGTTTGTGTAAGGCGAGTTACCAATTGGACAAGAACATTGAAATTTCTGTGATTCATACTTTTTTTTTTTTGCAGTTTTTGGCTGGAGCTGGGTTTGAACCCACCACCTCCGGCATGTGGGGCCGGCGCTCTACTCTGTTGAGCCACAGGCACCTCTGACTCCTGCAGTACTGTGCCACAATTTCCTAAGGCTTATGTGATGGGATTCGGTGCTTAAGCAAATAGAAGCTTTTGTGGTTTTCACCTCAAAATCAGTGCTTTTAAAACTATTTCCATGTTGGCTGGGTGAGGTAGCTCATGCCTATAATCCTAGCACTCTGGGAGGCTGAGGTTGGTGGACTGCCTGAGCTGACAGGTTCAAGACTAGCCTGAGCCAGAGTGAGACCTTGTCGCTAGAAATAGCCGGGCGTTGTGGCAGGTGCCTATAGTCCCAGCTACTGGGGAGGCTGAGGCAAGAGGATCGCTTGAGCCCAAGAGTTTGAGGTTGCTGTGATCTATGATACCACAGCACCCTACCCACTGAGTCTTTTTTTTTTTTTTTTAGAGAAAAACAACTATTTCCATGTTTATTCACTAAATTTATTTACTTGCTTTGAAATTCAGAATTATTTAATTTCTTATAATCCATGTATGTTTAGTGCAAATAATTTTTCTCATGCAGATAACTGCTTTAGTTTTTAATTAAGTTTACTGATTTTCTAATAAATTTGCTTATTAATAGAAAGATGTACGGTAAGGCATAATCTTTCATGTAACAATCTTTTATGTACAAACTTCAGAGGCTGTTAAAAATAAAACTTGGGGAGGGCAATATAGTGTTGACTTTAGCAAAGTAGAAGGAATGCTTGAATTAGCAGTCCTTCTCACAATGACTGAATTACTAAATTTTACATTCAGGGATTATTGTTTTAATATCACAGGAGATAGTTTACAAAGACACTAATATAACAATATAATGAAAAGGAAAATTAAGAATGAGTGTGACTCCTGCCACGCCTACACATGCAGTGATTTCCTAAATCAGTGTCTCCTTCTGTATAATACTTTATATTAATTCTGGCTCATGATATTTGCAATTCTTTAAAAATGTTTATAAATGTTTATAAGGTACAATATCAAAACATTAGAAGCATTGATTTTGCAAGTTATTATTGGCTCTTATGATTCAAATTCTACAATTTTTATTTATACCAACTCTTAACAGTAAAACATGGGCTGATGCCACGTAATTACTTAAGTTTCCTTTTATCAGTAAAACCAAAAGCCAAAGTCTATAAAATCAGATTCTATTTTCGAAACAAAAGTGGTACCGTATGGCTGTGTGTGGTGGCTCACACCTGTAATCGTATAACACTCTGGGAGACCAAGGTAGGTAGATTGCTTGAGCCAGGAGTTCCAGACCAGCCTGAGCCAGAGCAAGACCCCAGACTCTAAATCTAGCCGGGCATTGTGGCAGGAGCCTATAGTCCTAACGACTCAGGAGGCTGAGACAAGAGAATCGCTTGAGCCCAAGACTTAGAGGTTGCTGTGAGCTCTGACGCTACGGCACTCTTCCAAGGGTGACAAAATGAAATTCTGTCTCGAAAAAAAAAAAAAAAAAAAAAAAGTATTGGACATCAGTGATTTAAGAACTACGTCCATGTTTGTTCACTAAATTAATTTACTTCCTTTGACATTCAGAATTGTTTAATTCCTTAAATCCACATATATGTTGGGTGTAATAAATCCAAGTAGAAACAAGTTTCTGTTTTTGTATGTGCCATTTCTGTCTCTTTCACTATATTCTGTGTGGCCATAGTTTATATAAAAGTTAAAAATGACAAGAATAAGTGTGATTAGGAAGACATGTTCCTGAAAACTCCAAGAAAAGTATCAACTCCAAATGTTACAGAAGAGGAGTTTTTACACTTGGGACAGATGTCTAGGCAGCGAAGTCAGGCCACCAGTGACAGACGAGAGCTTCACCCACTCCCTGTGGGCCCTTTGTGTTTCTGGTGGGGGGGGCAGGATTTCGTGAACCAGTGACACATTTCATTCTCCAAGCCCTAGTTTTCAATTTCTATTCATTTTGTAGACAGAGCAACAAATTAAGCTGTTTGTGTTGTACTGAATAAAAAGACCCAGTGACCTGTTTATGTTATAATGAATTTTATTAATGCCGTATAGAGAACATGGTGCCATGTTCCTAGAGTTGGAATTCAGTCCACCCTCGCATTATCACTCTTTACGTGAAAACATGTAAGAAGGACATTTCGGACCCAGACCAGACTTCTAAGTTGACAGTAAAGTGGAATGAGGAAGCCAAAGTGGAGAATTGTTTAACTTTGTCAGTATAAATTAGGGTTTGTAGACAGCAGATACCAGTTAGCTGTATCTTATAAATGACCGAGTTTGCTTTGGAAAAAAAATTATAAAACCACTATGGTGTGCAAAAAAAGAAATAAAATAAAAGCCTATGTAATCTATGCAGAATACACAAGGTTCAGCATTTCACAGAAACACAGGCTGAAGAAATTCTGTTTGTGAAGTTTTTTACCAGGGACATAAAAGACTTTCAGAAAATGAAATTCTACTGATTTTGCCAAACCTATATTATGCCATTTTAAAAATACTGAATAGTTTGTTCCCATAGTGTTTGTAAGTTAGGAGATCTTTGACTGCATTTTAAATGTTGAGCAAATAAGTTGATGGAAAAATTTTTTTTACCTCTTTTATAAGAAAAAAACCTATCTTGCTAAAGAAATGAAAGCAATTATTTTATTGCTTTACGCTTTCAGGAATTTTTAAAGAAAAACTGTTATTTTAAATATTTTTATCTTCTACTTTTATCTAGCCTTTAATGACTCTGCATAGTTGCCGGAATGCAGACATAAAAACGAAATCTATGTCCTTGTAGATAACAGCTTATAAATCCAAGTTGTAAAAATGGAGCACTTTTCCCTAATTTACCTTTCATTTCCAAAACATGTTTGATTTCTCTTTAATTTTCACTTGGCAATGACTCCTGAAATTTGACTTTTCTTATCTCTAGAGAGCATGTTTAGGCATTAATTATTGTAAATAGGTACATTAAAAAAATCCTAATTTATCTTAGCATTTAACGTTTTTAGATATTATTTGCTTAAAATTAAATCCATGTTTTAGTTTTTAATATAATAAAATAACCTCTGTTTACTAATAGAATAACTTCTAATATTCATTGCAAAGGCAGGAGGTCTTTATAGTTTTTTTTTTCTTTAAATAGGTCAATGTATAATTTGTCATTCTATAATAGTTTAGTTAATGGTACTAGGTTTCCGATTTAAAAAAAAAAAAAAAACTATTTAAAACTCAGCCAAGACTTGGAATTCAGAAAAATTATCTTTGGGAAAACAGCCCTGTTCATGCACCTGTGAAAGAAAAATCCCATAGGTGCTTAAAAGTCTCCTTTTTCTAATTTTAGGCACTAGTGTTACCAGTTTGTTTTGCTTTCCAGCTCTGAAAGTGGGTTTGAAGCAACCAGTTATGAAGCAGATGGGTGAGTCATGGCTGGAGGCACCTGGAAGCAGCAGGAAGGGATGGAAGAGCCTCCATCCAGGTTGATTTCTCTTGACAACCCAGGACCCTACATAGGCATCCAAAAGAAATAATCCTTTATAAATCTTTGACCCCAAACTTAATGGCCTGTGATCACCTTACCAGGCTGATTTGTAATATGTGGTAATAAACTGAATTTTGAATTCCCTTCTGGCTCATCTAACTCTCAGTTGGATCTAATGCTAACCGAATCAGTTGAAAAGTTTAGTATTTGTTCATTTGGAAAAGAAGTGGCAAGTCCCTGTTCCCAGGGATCTGCTGTTCCGTTAAGGTGGCAAGAATATAAATCATAAACATCAGGTGGGCTGTGTGTCAAGCTCCAGGTATGGGTGAGTTGCTGTGGACCACCTACGGGAGAGGGAGGAAGAGCTTGTTGGAGATGACTTCAGCTGAGTCCCAGAGGAGGAAGGGCATAGCTGGGCATAGCTGGGCAGAGGAGATAGAGACCCGTCTTCCGGGCAGAAGGACTACACGAGTGGTAGCGGACAGCCTGAAGGATCAGGACTTATTTGAGAAGTCCCAGTAGCTAAGGAGTTTGTGGAGAATGTGGGGAGGGACAGAGCAGGGGTCAGCAAACTTTTCCTGTAAAGGGCCAATTAGTGAATGTTTTAGGCAGCATGAGCTCTGTCAGCACCCATACAGCCTCTTACAAAGACACGTGCTGTTCTGAGTAGTGCAGACGCAGCCCAGATTGATGTGTCAGTGAGCAGGCATGGGTGTGTTCTGTGTCCACCGTTTACAAAATTCCTCTGGATGAATTTGGCCCACAGGCCCCAGTCTGTGCACCTCTGGTGTAGAGAGCGTGTGTGTTGGCACCAAGACCGTATACTGCTTTGAGTGATGTGGTAGTTGGCTTTTGTTGATATTGTTATCGGATTGATCTGCATGGCGTGATGTACATAGAATTATTTCTGCTTCAGGACGTTTATTTTTTCTGTGTTTTAAATATTGTGGCTACTGTGTGTTAATATCTAATCTGTGTTTCCTATTACGGAGAGTCTAACATCAGTTAGTTTAAAGTTCCATAAGCCAGCTGTCTACAGTGCATACTTATATTCTTACCTTTGTCATTTGTGTGTGTATGTTTTAAGGTTGTGTCAGATGTACAGTGTTGAGGTCAGCTTCCCCAAGCAATAACATTTGAGTTGGCTCATTTGGGATGAGTAGGATTTTGTCATTTTGTAGAAAGAATAAGTGATAGTTTGGGCATCAGGAATAGCATAAGCAGAAATTTTAAAAAGTGCAAGGCAATGTCATGCTCACTGAACATCAGGTAGTTTGGAAATCAGTAAACATGGGGAGTGTGCAGGTTTATCCTTTGTTTTAAAGTGTCTTAATTGACATTGTCAGTAGGTTGGATTTTTCTTATACACTATGGAAAGTCTTGGGCTGTTACAGAGTCTGTTGTCCTTATCACAGCCAAAATGATCCTTTCAAAACATAGATCAGGTAGTATCATACCTCTGTTCAAAGACTTTTCTTCCTAAAATAAAAATCTTCAATCCTTGCTGTCTCCGCGTCACTCTCATCCTCTGTCTGACCTCATCCTCTTCCCATCTTCCACTGGCCTCCCCGGAATTCCCAGGGCTGTCCTGCACACTGCCTTCTCACGCCTCTCCCACATGCTCTGTCTGGAGCATTTCTGCACAGGGGTACCGCCCATACTCTCCTCAGGTTTCAGATTGCATCTCACTGATCAGACAGGTCTTCTGTGAACACCCCTTCCCAGTAGCAGGGTCTCCTTGTCACTCTGGTTCCCTATCCTGCCTTACTTTTTCTTGTTAGAAAATCCCTCTTTTAGGAAATTAAATCTGACATCATTACAGAAGTTAGACCATGCGTCAAATAAGAACATAACTAGACCCTAAGTATAGCAATTATGTTTAGTGTAAAACACAGAAAAAATTCTAGATAATTCAAGCCAAAAATACCTTAAACTAATTAAAAGAAGTTTTGTTCTTTCTTTACATTTTTATCCTTCTTTTATTTCTTTTCAATTATGCATGAGAACAGCGCCATGCCATGTTTAAATGAGTCTACTTTTATGTAAGAAACACTGAATTTTTAAGGTTAAATTTTATGTCTTTATGGCACATATAGGAAAAGGAAAAAAGATTTCCCCCCCCTTTTTAATTAGCCTCTGTATAGTTTTATGTGATTATCCATAGAGAATGTAATTTTCTATTGTGAACAGAAGTTGTGTAGTAGGTAATTTGATCAAATTTACTTTGACTTCATGCTTTTCCAAAACCAAGTATGAAGTCAGTACAATTCTTACTACTCATTAAGAGTTTGAGATTTCATGAGAGATATCCATTAACGCTATTTTAGATTTGAAGATCAAGGGAAAATGCCAATAAAGTTATTACTATTGTATCATGAAGGCTTTTAACAGCTAAGAAACTAAGGAAAGTAGCAACTAGATTATATATGGTAAGAGTATATTGACTGTATAAACATCTGTTATACAGGGAGAATTCTCTGGATCCAGGAAAGGATGTACCAATAGGCATTTTATGTCAGGTTCACTGTTATATGTACCCAGTGAAGCTCCCTGATTCATTCTGGAGCACAGAGTAAGGTATGAGAGTAGCCAGATGAAGTTCTGAAAGAACTAAATAAACACAGCACTATTCTTAGTCATTCCTAAGCTTAGCAATCCTTTTTTAAATTTTTATATCTTCCTGTATATCAAACAATATGCTATGACAGTGAACTACTTGGGAGAGAATTTTTTAACAGCATACCACTGAGTATGATATAGTAATTTCTTTCTCTGTTTTTTCTTCCTGATTTGCATATTCATGCATAAAGAAAAAACTACTGATTAATTTAATGTTGTATGCAAGGGTTGTTTGGATGACCTATTCAGCTTTGTTAGTTAGGTGAGACTTAGTATGCTGGGTTAGCTGGATTTTTTAGTTGGCATGTACTTTATTAAAAATATGGTAGGACCTCTGTAAGATAGCCACTCAAGGGCCTGTAAGAAAGTGGTCAACATAAGGAACCAGGCCTAGTGAACTGATGTGTACATGTGATGCATGTCCTTTCTATGAAAATTAGGTGGTCAATTCTGGAGGCTGTAATGTATAGGGAAATAGCATTAATATTACAATATGCATCATAGAAAATAATAGTTTTCCATGTAATATGTAATATGATGTAATAAGATAGTCAGAGAAATTATGAAAAGAACTTTTATTAAATCGATAGTTAATGGTTTCATCAGTTTTTCACAGTTTTACTTCCATCGATGTGGAGGATGGAGCGTTCTGAAGAGTCATCCTAACAAATGAGGGTGGTCTCTGGGTCCTTCTGCTCTTCCTAGTTGTCACTTGCCATACATACATGCACACACACAAACATCGCACCCAGACACACGTATTCGCACACATAACATACACACGCTCCATCGTGAAGCCTTAAATTTGGAATTAGCCTGAGAAGAATGTATTAGAGCTGAACAAGGGCTGAGATTTAAGAAAAATAGTGATTTTTTGTATGGTGCCTGTGGCTCAGTGAGTAGGGCGCTGGCCCCATATATTGAAGGTGGCAGGTTCAAGCCCGGTGCTGGCCAAACTGCAACAAAAAATAGCCAGGTGTTGTGGCGGGTGCCTGTGGTCCCAGCTACTTGGGAGGCTGAGGCAAGAGAATCACCTAAGCCCAAGAGCTGGAGGTAGCTGTGAGCTGTGATGCCACAGCACTCTACCAAGGGTGACAAAGTGACTCTGTCTCTAAAAAAAAAAAAAAAAAAAATTTTTTAAATAGTGTAGATAATAATATAAAAAGAATGCTTGACTCAGTATAGTATATAAACTACACTGTTAAAACTGAAAAAAAGATTAAGGCAAAGAAGTTTATAGACAGAGCAGGAAAAAGACATCACTGTATTTAAAAAAAACACCAGTAGACTACATCCACCTTCTCCATACCAGCTAAAAGACAGTCACATATTTTCAAAATGTTAAGAGAAAATGTCCACATAATGTATGGGTACTCCCTATAATTCTGTGAAATTGTCTTCCATCATATAGACAAAAATAAGGATATTTTTGCATGAACAGTAACTGAGAGACCAAAAGTAAGGGAAATTCTAAAACAACCAATGAAAAGATTATAACATATTAATACTTGAGAGAGGAAGAAATAGAATGTTGCCAAAAGGATAATGACAGGAATGTGAAAGGAATGGTGGCCAAATAAGTTGGGAAATACCTCATCTATTCACACACACTTGCCTCCTTCACACTTTCCTCCTCCTCCTCCCCTTCCTCCTCCTCCTCCTTTTTTTTTTTTGAGATAGAGCCTTACTTTGTCACCCTTGGTAGAGTGCTGTGGCATCATAGTTCACGTCAATCTCAAACTCTTGGGCTCAAGCAATCCTCCTATCTCAGACTCCCAAGTAGCTGGGGCTACAGGCACCTGCCACAGTGTCCTGCTATTTTTAGAGATAGGGTCTCACTCTGGCTCAGGCTGGTCTCAAACTCATGAGCTCAAGTGATCCACCTGCCTCGTCCTCCTAGAATGCTAGGATTCCAGGCCTGAGCCATCACACCCAGACCACACTTTTCTTCTTAAATTACTACTAATAATATTTCACTTGTGGGATTTTTATAAGGTGATAGAACTGCTGAACTATTGGACTACAACAGCATTTAAGTTTGGAGAGGGCATTGGGAATTAGTTTTCTAATGTCCTTATATTGTCTTTCTATGATTTTATTCTCAGTAAAAAAATCAAGAGTAGCTAAAAACAACAGAGGTGTAGTATGTAATCCCTCAAACTAGTAGAATGGGGAAAAATGTGTAAGATGGCAAGCAAACAAAAAAGGATAATTAATTCTCTCTTTTAAATCAGAAATGAGAACAAATAAAGGCGTAGGACAAAGGGCAAGAAATACAAGATAAAGCCAAATATCACTCCTCATAATCCGTTTAAGTGAATGTGGTAGGCAGAACTCTGTCTGGCCCACTCCAGGGTATGTGCTGTGTAGAATTCCTGGAGTTGTGAATCAGTAGGTCTCACTCTTGTGATTAGATCATGTTCTATGGCACAGTTGATTTTAAGAAAGTAAGATAATCCCAGTGGATCTGATCTAATCACATGCGTCTTTTCAGAACTCAGAGTTTTCTCAGGCTGATCTTAGCAAAAGTGTGAGGAATCACCACATTGCAAGAGTTTGCAAGCCGCTGAAGGTGGCCCTAGCTAAAAGAAACTAGAAGACAATCAGGGACCTCATTCCTCTAGCCACAAGAAAACGAATGCTGCCGACAACCCACAGTAATATGAAAGTGAATCTTTGCTAGTAAAGATGAGGACTCAGCCAGTTAAAACCTTGATTTTATTCCGCTAGATCCTTTGCTGAGCACCCTATAAAATGTGCTGGTGCCTCAACCCACAAAAACTGCAAGATAAATTTTTGTTGTTTTGAGTGAGTATGTTAGTAGTAATGTGTCATGTAGAAATAGAAGATTTCTATGCAATGGACTAAACACAAAAGCCAAAGATTGTTAATTTGAATTTAAAAGTAAAATTGTATGTGCTTTACAAGAAACACACTTACATGTAAGATCAAAGGTTAAAAGTAAGGATGACAGATTTGCCATGAAAATACATACATTTCATTTCAGACCATTCAGATGTTAGCACAGAAAACATACATGGGTGAAGATAGATTTATTACTTGGTTTATTGGAACAATTTAACAATTGTAAACTTGTAAGCAACTTAAAAACAGAGATTAAACATAAAACATGAAAAATTCTTTATCACACAGAGGTAGATTTCAATGCACCTTTGTCAGTTATGTTTATGCTAAGTAGAAAAACAAAGCTAGTAATGATTCATGATGATTTATGCAATATAATAGGGTAAACGGAAGCCACAAGGTTGGACAATTGAGTTCATGAACTCATCCTAGAAGAAGCGCTACATAACTCACTCAGTTATTTAAGAAAATGTCACTGCAGCAATGTCAATCTATTCTGAATTATACTACATCATCAATCCAATAATAGACTTTATCTTCTATAAAGTCACCTTTGAAGCACCGTGGTCATGTTTGAAGTACTCCCCTTGGGAAGCTATGCACCAACACTAGCGCCTAGTCCACTCTTCAAAGCACTTTTCCTAGGATGAGTTCATGAACTTGTCAGACCTTGTACAATGACAGCCCTGGTGGCCATTCCAGAAAAAGAGTTCTAAAATTGCTCTGAAAGATGGACTAGGCACTGGCATTAGTGCATAGCTTCCCAGAGGGCAGGTGTCGGTAGTGCTGTTCAGCAATGAGATCTGTAGCACTTTTTCTAGGAACTTAATTCATGAACTTAATTGTCTGACCTCATGTATATAAATACAGTATATATCCCCGAATCCAACAATTTAGAAAATAGGTATTCTTTCAAAGACATGTAGTAATTGCAAAAATACGTTACAAAATGCTCAATAAACCAAGCTTCATCAAATTTCTTAAAATTCCTATCACACAAGCCATATTTTCTAACCATCACATTTAATTAGAGGACTATAAAGTTAAAAAAATACAATTGAAATTTAATATCTTTATCAATTCCTCATGAGTCAGTCAAGAAATTGCAATGGAAATTTTAAAAAATATTTAGAACTGTATTGAAAACTAAAATTTGTAGGATGCTATACAACTATTATTTATAGCCTGGAATTAATGTGTATATTCTCTAATTTTAATATATAATTTTCTATATTAGAAAAGAAATCCAGTATGAAAGCATATTTTATTATGCTTCATAACTTACCTAAATTAATTGTATTATTTTGTATATTTTAAATATTACGAAAGTACATTTGTTCAAATTCTCCTTTTTTCTTTTTAGCATTGAATGGTCAGTGATCTTTCTAATTTAGCAATAATTACCATGTCCTCTTATTCTTTTGCAGATGATAAATTAAAAATTAAGATGACCAATGTTGAAACAGAGTAGTAAACCATACTCAAATTTTCTTGATTGTGTTTTTATTTTATATTTCATTACTGAGATACCTATTTAAAATATGGCACTTTAACATAAAAATATGGTACTTAACACAGGTGCATAGGGGGAAGTGCTATAATTCTTACATTTTCTCTTTAGTTAGTAGCTAATGCAAAAATCATTTTAGTGAGATTTACTTAAAACACGTCACTGAGAACTTCAAAACCAACATTTTACTTGATACTAAAGAAAATATAATCATCACGATTTTGATCAGTCATCCTACTTTGTTTTAGTGACTTAACCTGGGGGTAATTAATGGTTTCACTCAAGGTAAGCCATTTGCCAAGGCGGTGAGTGCTATAATCGGACATGCTTGTATGGTCCACAAGCCTGTATGAATACTCACTCTATGTTGGTGTAAAGTTATGGCTCTTTGTTGAAAAAAACATAGGTCTAGGGTTGTTGGATTAATTACATGGTATAATTCAGAATAGATTGACATTGCTGTATTGACATTTTCTTAAATAACTGAGTTATTTTATATGGATATGGAGCTGCTAGTAAGATTCACTAATTGATTTATAGTCATTTTTAATTTATTGTAGTACATAATTGCTTAAATAGGCATGAAATGTTTTGCAGGGGAAGTCTCCTCATCCCTTCCTCCAACCTAGACCAGCTTTCTGTTGATAATGTGAATGATTTACCTATATAGCACTGTCTATTTTCTCCATAAAAAGCTCCATATATAGTGTCCATAAAATAGTTCCAAGGTCAAATATTCAGGCAATCCATAAATACCTTATCTGAAATCATCACACTGTGAGCAAAGCTCAGTAATAAAAATTCAGAGCTGCTGCTTCCTTAATAAGTAGTCCACAGCGCTGAAGGCTGTACTTGACCTCATCAGAATTCTCCCCTGTGAACAGTCCTTAGCCTTTGCCTTTGCCATTATAGCCTTTGGTTCCCTGACTTGCTTTTTCTAAGCAAGTTCACTTGTATTCATTTGCATTTTTAATGAATTATTTGCCTCATTGCCTTTTTTTGAGTGGTGCCATATGTTTACCATTTAAATTATAAATTCTGAATGCCTTCTTACTTTAAACACAATTATGGGGCTCTTGAATACATCATCAATGTCAATTATTTTTAGATATTTTGAAACATATTAATACATATTGCTGATAGTTCATAACTTGACATTTTCTTTGAGAGCCATGTATGGCATCTTTTCATATCACATCTTTTTACCTGGAACAGAAAGGGAACACAGTCAAGTTCATGTATTTTTATTTTTTAAATAAAATAGTTTCCTAAAAGAATTCAGGCTCAGCAAAGATTTATGTAGTTTTCAGAAAAATCCACAATTTTGAGAATTGCTGTCTTTTAAAAATCAGGCTTATGATCAAGTGATTGAAACCTGAGACTGTATTTAAGGAAACTTTGTCAGGAAGCGTCTCTCATTCGTCTAACAGATGATTCTCCTGGTGCATTTCGTGTTTATCCTTACTCACTGTTTTGTTTGTTTTATTGTTATTATTGTTATTTTTTTTTGAGGCAGAGTCTCACTTTGTTGCCTTCAGTAGAGTGCTGTGGTATCACAGTTCACAGCAACCTCCAATATTGGGCTCAAGCAATTCTCTTGCCTCAGCCTCCTGAGTAGCTGAGACTACAGGCCCCTGCCACAATGCCTGGCTATTTTTGGAGATGGGGTCTCTCTGGCTCAGAATGGTCTCCAACTCGTGAGCTCAGGAGATCCACCTACCTTAGCCTCCCAAAGTGCTAGGATCATAGAGGCATGAGC
>CAUYPK010107734.1:0-13706 GCA_963574355.1 Loris lydekkerianus | reverse complement strand
GGAAGCCAATGAAGACGAAGAGTATCTGGGGCTTTAGCAAAATAGAAACCTACAAGAAGGTTCCAGCTCCATCCATGTAAACATGAAAGAGGTAAAGTCTCCAACTTTCTTTAAGGCTGCATAATATTCCATGGTGTACATGTACCACAATTTGCATTTTCCTTAATAAAAGTCTGTGGAAGTGACTGTCCAAGACTTTTGCATAAATGTTTTCTCTGCTTTGATGCTAGCACACCAATTCCTACCAGCTTGTGTGAAATTCCAACTGGCCATTGCTCACCTCTCTGCCTTGGTGCCACCTCCACCAGGAAGCCTCCCCTGACTTCCCCTTCTGCATCCCGTGAGGTACCACTTGGTCCATAGAACCACATGCTTCTGTACCTCCCACCACTGCAGTTAGCAGGTTGCATTAGGAGAGCTTGTTTCTTTCCTTCCCAATATACGAGTGTTTCTCAGCCATATTGCATTCCTTAGGAGTCTTTTTTTTTTCTGATTAATATGAGGGCATATCCAATTAATCCACACTGTTGTAAGGCAGAATATATTTTTAGCTCTGTCCTTAGGCGTCCTTTTAGACATTTTTTTTTCCTAATCACTTCTTACCACATTGTATTACCACAGATACAGTGTGTATCCATGTATGTCTGTGTTTTGTACATTGAAAGAGTATGCTTTTTTCTTTTTTATAATCTCACCTAAGGACAGATTTCCTCTCCCCAAGGATGACATTGCCCAGTTGGAAGGCGCACAGTGAGCTGTGTAGGCGCTGACACCTCCCTGCTGTGCTCTGCCTGGCCAGTGCCGGATAGACAGTACGTGTCTGATGCTGTAAATATTTATGAATGGCAGGATGAATGATATAATTTCTGCAAACCTTACAACTGTCCAAGCTTAAAGCTGATAATCGTGAAACAGTTCTGGCGTGCTTAAAAGTGGTGCATTGTAAATGTCTTCTGCCAACGCACCATCTGTTTCCCTTTCTATCGCACACATTTCCCAGATTCACTCTCAGCCCTTTCTTGTGCCCAGAGTCTTCCTAAGTGTGTTTACCAGGGTCAAAAAAAGCACCCATGGCTAAGGAAAAACTTTTTCCTTCATTTAAAACGTGCATACCCAAATGGAAGTTGGAACTAGGACTTTGATTTCTGTGTCAAGGAACATCTTCCGTTGAGTTCAGAATTTTGAAAAATCCACCTCAGATCAGTGCTATTAGAATGTGCTATTTTTCAAGAACCTTAATTATAGTGTTTGGCAATAATGTGCATGAAACTAAGCAGACATTTGTACACACAGCATAAAATAGGTGAAGGTATTTGCCAAAATTAAAAGTGGCTTATAGAATGCAAGCAGTATGTATTTATATGTACATGTAGAGAAAGGTACAGATTTGCACACACACACACACATAAAGCAGGACATTAATATACTGTGCTCGACTCCCAGGGGTGTGAAGATATGTCACTTTCTTCCTCATGCTTGTGAAGATCCCTGTGTCCCTTTTCCTTTAGCCTCTGTACTTCAGTCATTCATCTATTAATTCACTCATTCCACAGTGTGTCCCCAGGGCTTGACAGATGGAGGCGTCGCTGTAGGTGCAGGCTCCTTCCCTGCATCTTTATAGTCTGTTTTCAACTCAGAGGGCAGACTTGAAAACCATCAGTGACATCAGACCTTGCCTCTGCTCCAACCCTGGGTGGGGGTGGTGCGTATGTGTGGAATAGCCAGGAAAAGTCTCACTGGGGAGGTGAGTTCTGCACCGAGGAGCAATCAGAGACCGGAAACCCATCTGCCAGAGAGGCTGGGGAGCGCTGGAGCGAGGGACTGTGCCCTGAGCAGGAGCTGCAGGGCAGGGTCTCCGAGGAGGCCCTCATGATCTGTGCACATATGAGGGCTACAGAAAGGTGACATGGTACAAAAGACAGTGAGGGTCCTGCTGAGATACTTCATACCCCACATAATCTTCTGAAAATGGTCACATAAAAAATAAATTTGAAAATGTCTGGCTGAAAAGAATAACGATTTCTTTCCTATATCGTATGCCTCAGGCCTTGTCTCCTTTTACAAAATGTTCAAGTTCATTCAGTTCACACACACGCCATATATTTATGAGTTGTAGTTTAGCAGAAACAAGGCAAGTTGCAAAATCTCTCAAGGATGTTTTAGGTGGAAGGAAGTGGAGGGAACGTCTCGCGTGGGTGTCCTGTGTGTGCCTCGGAAGCGCTGCCTGTGCGGGTGGGTGGTGACGGCCTTCTGCTTTTCTGCCCTCCTTGGAGGTTTGCTTTGAAGGAAAGAGGGCTCCAGATCTGCTGGCTGTGGTCTGTCTGAGGCTGGAGTTTCCCAGCTGGACGAGCCTACACATTTACGTAAGCTATCTGTCGACCCACGTTGTGCTGAGCCCGAACTTCCTGTTTTTTTTTTGTTTGTTTTTTTCAACTGAACTCATGACATGTGATTTTTAGTAAAGAGTGATACTGCTTCAACATTTACCCTCTCATCACATTAAATAACTTGCTGTGTCAAAGTCAGGAAGCACTGCACGCAGCTAGGCAGGCTTCCGCTCCCCAGAAGCACCATTTTCACCACTTAGGACTTTTGGTCCCATCTCCCTGCCCCTTAAGGGATGAATTTTTTTGTCTTATATAATTTTTTTTCTAACAATATAAATGACCAAAGCAATCTTGACTAGGTAAATGAGAAGATTCAAATTCAAATAAAATGCCTATCTTTACAGCCACAGGCACTATGGAGGTCATTCAATTCTAACTAGACTTTTCAGTTTACAACAATCTTACAAAATTATATTAGGGTTCAGGAATAAAATGGAACTTATTACCCTATTGCTACCTTTTTAGAAAACAGAGTTAAATTTTTTTTTATCTATTTAAAACTCCCAGTAAGAGAAATCAGGGATGTTTTGTTTGGTTTGTTGTTGCTGGGGTTGTTTTTGTGTGAATAATGAACATATGGTGAATTTTAAATTTTCTGTAACTTAGTTTCATGCTTTCTGCCCTTGAGTTAATTTCAGTAACCGTGTCTGTTGGTTCCTATTCTATTCCCTATCAGTTATAGAAGAAAGTCACCAGAATCTTGGTAGGAAGAAATGTTATGTTTTCTCTTCTGAAACTTTTTAAAAACTTTCCCTCCGTCCAGTGCACTGATTCTGGCGCTCAGTGCCGGTCCCCAGATGTGGCCTCACACCCTCGGTCTCACTGGCCTGTGAGCCACCAGAATGACCCTCCAGGACACAAGTTTGGCTACGGCACTGAGAGGAACATAGGAGAGAAATGAGCAAAGCTGGTTTAGTGAGAAACCAGGAGCCAGATTCTTTTTTTGACAGTCCTTCTGCCCACCTGTTTTAGACGACATCCTTTCCCTCTCCTCACCCATCCGCGTCTTCTGCTTCTGCCTCGTTATTATCTCCTTCTTCCCTTTTCTTTGTCCCTCTCCTCTTTCTCTTTCCCTCCCTCTTCTCCTTTCTCTTCCCTCTCCCCTCCCATCTCTCTTCCTTTTCTTCCCTCTCTTCTAAAAAAGGGAAAGTTTTCTCTGCTCAGAGGACAGGACGGCTAAGCCAGGAACTGAGCACTATGTTGTCACATGGCCTTTCATAATGCTTTTACAAAAAAAGAAAAACAAAACAAAACAAAACACAGGTATTCTTGCCTACCTGAAAAAAAAAATCATAGTTAAGAAATTAGGGTGTTTTCATTTACTCTATTAAAGATGGTAACCTTTTTAATAGGTAAAAGATGATGCTCATTAATTCAAACAGTTTTCTAACTTATGAGCTCTAATTGTATTTGGTTTTGTTTTTCTTTCTGTGGATGGATCAGTTATCATATCAATTATCTAAAATCAATTACGTGCCTAATGTATATGGGATAGTGGGTCTAAAAGAAAAAGAATTACGATACAAGTCCAAGGCCTAGTCTGTAAGAAAATTACAGTCCACTCCTGGAAATAAGGCATAAACACTTAGAAAACTAAAAAGTGATACAAGAGGTAAGTTATTATTGAACACAATAATATAGTAATACATATTATCAAATGTCATGAAGTGATGATTAATTGGAAATGAACTTCTGAGACAGTACGTGCAGGGGTACTTCAGAGAAGGAGGTGATTCCTGGAGGTTGCGGTGGCCTGGGGACACTTCATAGAGCAAGGTGGAGAGGGAAAGGCATTTGGATTTGAAGACAAAGAGAGAAAGAGCAACGAGTTTCTCATAGGAGCAATGACAGGAGCCGAAATGTTAAAGTTGTCGAGAAAGAAGGATGAATACACCTGCGTGGCTTGAGGTTCAGAAAAAGTTGTTTTGGAAATAAGTTGGGGAAAGATTAGGCAGGACTTCCGATGCCTTGTTTACATCAACCAAAGTCTCTGTAATTGTCGTAAGTAGTATCTTCTGTGAAAATTTGTCAAAGCAATGCGATTACGTGACACAGAGGTATCGTGCAAGGTAGAGATTCTAACCAGACACCTTTCACATATAAGTAAACAAATGAATCTCTCATCTACTGGTACTTTTGGTATGAGTATGGCCATAACTGGGTATTAAAAAGTAGGTATTTAGTTAGTTACAATTACGTGTATCTTGCATCCTTTAATGAACAGCAAGACATTGGGAAATTTTAAGCAGGAGGGTGACAGGATCAAGTTTTATTGGCAATGTCACTATGACAGTCTATGAGGATAAATTAGAATGAGGTAAGCTCAGGGACAGTAAATAAAGGAACTCGTGAAATAGACCACGCCAGAGATGGTGACGGCCTGATGTAAGATCAGGGCAGTACAGTAAAAATGGTAAGAAGACCACAGAATTATAGAGAGATTCAGGATTAGGGATCAATAGGACATGGTTATAGAGAAAACACATTTGGGGTTGGGAATTAGGAAGATAACTGGAAAATGAATGAAGGTGTAAAGGGCTTTCCTGGGTGACTCTTAGGACCCAATTTGAGCGACTGTCCTATCCTCAATATAATGCTGGCTGGCTTTACTTTGGAAGTGTTTAAACTTACATTTAATTTCTAGTGTTCATAATATTGCCCTATCTGATAGATGATCACAGCTTTCTCCTGGGAGACCTGTCCCCCATCTCCTTTTCTGCCTTAGCCCGCCCTCCACATCTCTGACAGTATACTATTAAAAAAAAAAAAAAAAGATTTACTCACTCTTCTCTGACAGCTTCTTAATGGGCAATAAATATGTGTTGATGAAGGCCCAGAGAAGTTACACTGGCATCTAAGACCCTACACAACCCCCCACGAATCATTCGCACAACCATTTTATATTATATTTACCAAACACCTCTTGTTCATATTCTACTTAGGGTCTCACTGCTGTCATACAGTATAGTTGTAACTGCCTCCGGGTCTCCTCCCACAGCTGCCCAGGGGACAGCGTCAACTCTGCACTCAGCTCTGTTATCAACTTCTTAGACTGAGCCCTTCAATTTTCCAGGCAGAATTAGGCATTTCACTGTATATATAATTAAATACTTCAAATATCTATTAAACATATAGCCCATTATAATTGTTACGTATGCAATAATAATTGTAATAATATACTTATTAAATTATTCCCTGTTAGCACCTTAAACGTGTACACATATTAACTCATTTGTTTAAAAGGTGACTGGTTGGAATAACTGAGGTATGGAAGAAACAGCCAGAGAATGGCAAGGCTGGTGTGTTTGAACCCAAGTTTACCTGATTCCCACGGCAGCACTCCTCACCATTCTATCTCCTGTCTGTTTCTGTGGCTGAGTTCCTCAGGGCTGAGAGCATTGCTCATTCAGTTTTATAATCCTTTCCCATAAGATACATTCAGTAATATCGTTGAACACCTAATGCATAAATGAATGCGTGCTGGGGAAATTAATAAAGCAACTGAAGGTGGAGTCTTTGTAGCTGGCAAAAGTTTCGCCTGTTTCCTTCCCAGCGAGCAATTACATTTAGCAGAAGCCTTGAAAAGAATGACTCATGGGATTTCACACATGTGGCAAGACCTTTGAGGAAGACATCTGGGGCTGTCTGGGCTTTTCCCAGCAACATGAATATCATTCTTTCAGTTAAAAAGACTATTGCTAGGTATGAGCCAAAAAACAACAAACAAACAAACAAGCTGTCAGACTATTTTAGAAAGCATAATGCTCAGAGCTAAACAGGCATCTAAACAGGTCTCATGGGTCGACAAAACCTGTTGGGATTATAATCTAAAAGTGGAACAATCACGACAGGAAGTTCAAGTGTAAGCAAGTTCTAACAGTGTTTTGTATTTTACTTTGATGTGTTGAGCTGCTCTAAAAATTAATACCCTCTGCCACATAGGAGTATTTATGGATCAAAGATCTGCTTTGCCAAAATTTCTTGGAATGCTGAGCAAAATCTAAGCAATTTGACAATAGTTGTTAACATTCATGGAGCACTTACACGTTTGAAGAGCCTTACAGACATTCCCTCTGCAGCCTTACTGTGGTGTCTCCTGCTTTGTCCCTTTGGTGAATAATAAATGAAACTAGGGACACCTATAGTGAGATCAGACGTGTCTATTCCAGACTGCTTTTGACAACTGTCTTTGCTGCCTCTCTATATATTCCGTGTATTTTCCAAATTAGATCTTTGCTCATTGTGTACCTGCAGCCATTCCTGAATGCCCCTTCATTCTATCTTTGGAGTTTCTTACATTGATCCATCTGGTTACCACAGGCCTAAAGCTGTCTCCTTTTGTGACTGAGCTCTTCAAGGACTGAGAGATTTAATTCCCTCATCTCGGGATGGTGGGAGGGAGTGGGGAGAAACCCAAACAGATTGAAACCTTAAACAGAGAAATTGTCTAAGAAGTAAGCAGTTGAAAAACTAACGAACAGGCAAAACATAAAGTTGGCTGCATAAAAGTGTACACTGGTTTAAAGAAAGATCTAAGCTAAACGAGGATACGGGCTTGCCTGGCTTCCATGGTTGGCGGCAGCTTGACTTTGTTCTCAAATCTAATTTCTAGATTTCTCTCCAAGGGAGGCCACTAGAGGTCAACCCCATTCTCATTTTGTCCCACAATAATCTTATTTCTCTGTGGGTTTACACCCATCTCCAGACCCTCTAGTGGAGGCACCTCCTTCCATTGTGTGCGGGGGCCAAATACTTCTGCTAAGCCTTCAGGAAGTTCCGCACTGACTGCAATTATAAGAAACCCCCTGATAACAACAATAGGATATTGGCTAGGCCTGTGCTTTAATTTATTTTTTAAAAACCGTGTGTGTGTGTGTGTGTGTGTGTGTGTGTGTGTGTGTGTGTGTGTGTGTAGTATGCATGTATGTGTGTGAATACTTAAATGTACACAAAAACAAAGAAGCTATACAATGAATCCACATGAATTCATCTCCTATCACTTTCTGACAGGCTTTTTAAATCTAATACCCCCAGGTATTTTTTTTAGGGGGCTGCAGTATATTAAAGCAATCATGATATCATATTGTTTTATCCACAAATATTTCAAGATACTTCTCTAAGAAGTAAGGAAAAAAAAAAAAAAAAGAAAGAAATTAATTCGGGGGGGGGAAGATTTCCTATTTAACAAATGGTGCTGGGTGAACTGGCGGGCAACCTGTAGAAGACTTAAATTGGACCTCCAACTCGTACCATTAACAAAGACTGATTCTCATTGGATAAAAGATTTAAACTTAAGACATGAAACTATAAAAATATGAGAAGATAGTACAGGAAAAATGCTTGAACAAATTGGCCTGGGAGAATTTTTTATGAGGAAGAACCCCCAGGCAATTGAAGCAACACCAAAATTATATTACTGGGATCTGATCAAACTAAAAAGCTTCTGCACAGTTGAAAGCACAGTAAAGAAAGCTAACAGCCTTCAGACTGGGAGAAGATATTTGCAGGTTATGCTTCTGACAAACATCTGATAACTAGAATCCACAAGAATTCAAAAAGAAATTCTATAATCAATAAGAAAAATAAATCACCCCATTGATTTTTCTATAATCAATAAGAAAAAAACAAATCACCCCTTTTCTGTGTAGGCAAGAGACTTGTACAGAAATTTCTCTGAAGAAGACAGGCGCACGGCCTACAGACACATGAAAAAATGCTCATCATCCTTAATCATCAGAGAAATGCAAATCAAAACCATTTGAGATATCATCTAACTCCAGTAAGATTAGCCCACGTAACAAAATCCCAGAAGTACAGATGTTGACGTGGGTGTGGAGAGAAGGGAACACTTCTACACTGCTGGTGGGAATGCAAGCTAAAACGGCCGTTTTGGAAAGAAGTTTGGAGAATACTCAAGGAACTGAAGGTGGACCTACCGTTTGATCCTGCAATCCCCCTTCTAGGTATTTAGCCAGATGATCAAAAATCATTTTATAACAAAGACATTTGCACCAGAATGTTTATTGCAGCCCAATTCATAATTGCTAAGACATGGAAGCAACCCAAGTGCCCACCAACCTATGAATGGATTAACAAATTGTGGTATATGTACACCATAGACTACTATGCAGCCATAAAAAATGGAGACGTCACATCTTTTATGTTTACTTGGATGGAGGTGGAACTTACTCTTCTTAGTAAAGTATCTCAAGAATGGAAAAAAAGCAAGTATCCAATGTACTCAATACTACTATGAAATCAGTATATAATCACCTACACATTCATATGAATGGTAAAATATAACTATACTCCAGAAAGAAGGAGGGAAGGGTGGGAGGAGGGAGGGTTTTGGGGGGAATCCAACCTAATGTGCATAATACAATGATACATTTCTATACTATTAAGAATAGAGTATGAACATTTTTGCCACAACAAATAAGTGAGCAAGGAGACAGTGATGTTAATCAGTGAGATGGAAGCTTTCCACATTGTAAATCAAATCAGCACATGGTACCCCATACATGCATTAATATACACAGTTATGATTTAATAAAGAATTGAAAAAAAAGACTACCACACCATTGCTACACTCAATAAAAGTTGCCATTGCTACTTAATGTCTTCTACTAGTCCATATTTTATGGTCACCTGCTGACTGAATTTTGTCTTTTTTAAGAACGGTGTCCCTGCATTGCACGTAGGTTCAGCTGCTACGTTCTCGATGAAGGCCTTGCCCTTCACAGGCGTTGACTCAGTCTACCTTCACAGCATGCTGAGAGGTAGAGACCACTCTCTTTCCCAGTTGAAGACTTCAGTTAGAGAGGTTAGATGGCTTGTCTTAGCGCGCAGGACTGCGGAGAGCAGAGGCCACATTAGGAGCCGGATGGCAAAGTCATTCCTCGTTTATGCTTCACCATCTTCTCCTATTCCTTGAGCAAACCAAAATCTTCCTGCTTTGTGTCCTCAACTGTTACCATGATATCACGAGGCCTCGCCTATCCTTTGCCTTTCGGGGTGTTTGGCAAATCTAGATCTTTCAAAGAACCAGTTGAGAAGGGCAGTCATACCTCTTCCTGAAACCAAGCTTTGGAAAAGAATGGCTCTAGCCAGGTGATTTTTGTCTTTACCTCAAATTTTTCAGCTCTTGAGTAAGGAGCCGGCTACCTGGGTCGTCTTGGTTTTGAACGCTTAGCTTCTTCTGAACAGTCCGAGTGGTTTTTCTGTTCTATTCACAGGGTGACACCAGCTCTTAGCTCAACTCCATTAAAGGAATGACGACCATTCCTCAAAGTGAGCGGTTCCAGCTGTTTATGAGTTTATGCCCCCTGCTCTCTGTGGATGAATTATTACTCAGTGCCCTTAAATGTTATGTCTTCAATTTGGAAAGACAAAAATACATTCCACAAGTTTACACTGAAAGGCAGGACCCCCAGTACATAAAAGGCGTACTTAGTTACACTGCTTTTCCCAAAATTTTGGAATTATAGGCAATTTATTTTATTATATGATTTGGTTTGATTTGATTTAGGTAAATACACATACCAGTCTTAAATGAAAGTAGATTCACAGGGTGCAACAGTTGTTCTCTTTTTTTTTTTTTTTTTTTGAGACAGAACCTCAAGCTGTCGCCCTGGGTATGGTGCCGTGGCGTCACAGCTCACAGCAACCTCCAACTCCCGGGCTCAGGCAATTCTCTTGCCTCAGCCTCCCATATAGCTGGGACTACAGGCACCCAACACAATGCCTGGTTATTTTTTGGTTGTAGTTGTCATTGTTGTTTGGTGGGCCTGGGCTGGATTCGAACCCGTCAGCTCTAGTGTATGTGGCTGGCGCCTTAGCTGCTTGAGCTATAGGCCCACTGAGCCCAGTTGTTCTCTTTTTAAACCTTTCTTTAATCTTCTGAGTGGGTCTCATGTGGCTGTTAACATGTGTTCACATCTCTCTGTCATGTGTAAAGCTCTACTTTTAACAAATAAGCTCGCAGGTGCAGAGATCTTGCCTGGCAAGAGAATTTAGTAACGCTGTTTTAATTGTATTTATTTTTGAGATTTCCTTGTGTTTATACAAGTGTAATTCTTTTCTTATTTATGGTCATAATATACAGGGTTGCTTTTAAACATATTTAGGTAGGTGACAAATAGTAAGTAATTTTAAAGAAAAATATTAATCGCCAGGCACTGTGGCGGACGCCTGTAGTCCTAGAGGGAGGATGAGGGAAGGGGATTAAGCCCAGGAATTTGAGGTTACTGTGAACTCTGACCCCAGGGATCTTTACCCAGTGAGTCTGAGAAAAAAGAAAAATATGAAGTGATAACTGGTGCTACTCTGAGCTCTTATTACATATGATGCTTTGCTGTGAGATACGTGATATAGCTGAGTGTCTTCTTCCAATGACACTACGAAGCAGATCTATCCTCATCTTAAACTAGAAACTGAGGCACAAAGGGGCTTCATTCCTAAGTCACAGATTTAAAGTCCAGAGAAGTAAAGTGGACATGTGTGAATGGTGAGCACAGTGCCACAGGTACTGAGGCAGCTGAGTGGAAAGTTCCACCATACAGGCTTCATGTTACATGCAAATTGCAACTTGCAAACATAGGATCTTATAGACATTAATTTAAATGGCATTTCACTTGGTGTGTAGATTTTGGGGCCAATAATTTTATCTCTGTAAATTTGTTTTTCTCATTGGTAAAAGAGGCATAATGACAATTATCTTACAAGGATGTATATGTGTGTGTGTGTGTGTGTGCTAGACTATACCATATTATCCTTTCAAGGTTATATAATACACTTTAAGATTTTATAGAAATTTGGGGGTTTTGATAATTGATAAAAATAGTAGCTGGTCTTATTATCTGGAGGTAGTATTATTTAAGTGCAGGCTTTAGGCAGACCTGGGATATCCTGACCATATTACCTTGGAGAAGTTACATTTGTGAAACGGGGGAAACAATAGTTCAAACTAGCATTATGGCTTTGGGGTGAGTAACATAGTCATATACATGTCCTCACTGAACACTGACATAAGCTCTTATTTGATCTGTGATTACACTGAACCCACAACCCCAGCATGAAGTTTTTATACTAGCATTACTTTTGTACTTTTTTTGATCACTATTCAATCTAGCTTGTTTACAATGTACAACCATTAAGAATTCTCTATGACCCTCTATTACATATTGAACATGCAGTTCACTATTGAGCAATAATTGAGCTCCAGTTAAGCATACGGCAACTATTACTTAGAGAGACCTATGCAGAATTAATGCAGGACAGAGTAAGCAGGAAGAGCCAGGACTTAGGATACCCTAAAATGCTTCCGGTAAAAATCCATGCTCAAGATACACAGAAAAATACTAGTTATAAATGCTGGTTTAGTTTATTGTTAATCATATCACTTTCACCCATATATTAATATCTTTTAATTACAAAATAATGACCTGCTTATGCTGGTAAGTGTGTGGAGGTGGGCGAGGTTTGGGGTTACCCTGGGTGAAGGTGTTGTTGCCACAAGTTAATTATAATAATCACCTGTGAAAATCTCTTCACGCGTAAGTACCCCAGGGTAAATGATGAAAAATAATAACACAATCACGGAGTTTTCTTTTGTTGATTGTGTAAAACTGGCGTTCAGCTGCCAGGCTATATGGCATCCATGCTAAATGGTGCTAGAATTATCAGAAAGACCTTAACATATCCACTTTACACAAAAGTTAGTTCTGCCATAAAACCACAGGAAATGATAGGCAGGAGAAATGAAAGAGGATAAACTTTCCTCCTTATTATTTCTGTTGAAATATCATCCACATAGCAATAGTATTACTATGATTGCTCTTGAAATTCATGACCACCCAAGGTAGGATTTAAAATAGGATGTTGCTCTAGGAATCAAAGACGTCATTTTATTAAATTGATTCTACTTAGGACTTAAGGCTACGTGTGAAATAGTAGGAAGAATTTATAACGTTTCTGATTTTCCCTTTTTCTAACTTTCATATCAGGTTTTACTGGTGGTTGTGGTGAGCCCCGAAGGAATTTTACCCTTTCATCTTTGCGAGGCTCCCTAATATGACCCGTGTTGATCCTTTTAGATGGGAAGGGACAACCTTGACAGGATGTCACCAAGCAAATCAGCCTCAAAGCCAACCTACAGTGGCAACCATTCCTCCTGCACTGTATTTCTTTCTTGTGTTCATGCATATATTTCTACAGTGATGTCAGCTTAGTGAATTTAAGTCCCATCTCAAGAGCCCCTTACAGTAAGGGTGAGTCCTGGCCAAGACTGAAACATGTGAGCCTCTTCCCAGGCCAGAGCCCTGTCAGAGACCTGCTGGCCAAGAGAGGCTGAGTCCAGGTCTTCTGTGAGACCTCAGGGAAGCCTCCTGTCTCTAATGTTATGGCAACGCGTGTATTGCTATAAATAATATCAAACTCCACTTGCAATATTAGCTTTAGCTGCAGATGGATCTTTGGACAGTGATCCAAATATTGAAGTTTGAGGGGTGCAGAAAGCTCCCCTGCCACCAAAATGACACTGTAGTTTTGCTGGTGCTTGTGTGATAAAATCAATTAGATGACTTTTATCGAGTACTCACTGTGTGCCCAGAACTGAGCTGCACTATTCATTTTATTGCATTTGAAGTATATTGCATATTTTATTTAAAGCTTGAAGCAATCCTGAGCAGCAGAGAATATAATGAGAGTGATTTTCAAGTTCTGGAAACTAAGACAAGAATTAACTCAGGAACGGCGATGGACCAGTGGGTTAGAACTCTGGGCTGTCTGACACTCCCCAGGATCAAGGCACGTGGTGTTAGGGGAAGTGTCCACCGTGGAGCTAAATCATACCTGGTTCCATTCTGGGTCCCTCCCTCACTCTGGGGTCTTGGCCAGGAGACTGGGAGGCCTGCTCGACCTTGATCCTTGATGTTCTCACCTGTGATGAAGGAAAACAGCAAGAGCTCCCCAACCTTCCACACAGTGTTTTCATTTGCTGTGAAAGATGAGATAATTGACAGCAAAGCTGTTTTGTTTTTTTTTTTTTTAAGTTTCTGAATCTGAAATTTATTTATTTTTTTACCATGATTTTATTATTATTATTATTATTATTTTATTATAGATAAAAATATGCACCATGGATGTGGCCCAACCCATTACTCTCCCTCCACTCAAACCTCCCCCCTCCCTTCCCCTTCCTTGGTCCTTTCCTCATAGTCTTGTGGTATAGTTGGGTTATACCCTTCATGTGAAAGCTATAGTTTAGCTTCATAGTAGGGCTGAGTACATTGGATACTTTTTCTTCCATTCCTGGGATAC
>CAUYPK010107730.1:0-12590 GCA_963574355.1 Loris lydekkerianus | reverse complement strand
CTTTACTTTCTCCTCAAACATCTGAAGGGTTATCCATGAATTCAGTAGATGGCTGAGGATCCAGATGCTCAGAACAAGTAAGGGTGAGGAGACCATCTTTTCTCTAGGATACCAGTGGCATATTAGTGGTATCACGGAGATAATAGAAAGCAAACTGAACACTGGATGCTGCTTCCACCTAAAACACATTAATTCCCATCCCCTTACTCAGCCCACCTCCATCCAATCCCCAATGGCCTCAGCATGAATGCATTTTAATCGGCAAGCTTTTCTTTCTTTTTTTTTTTTTATTGTTATATCACAGCTGTGTACATTAGTGCAATCGCCTGTACCCATTCTAAGATGAACCATAGATGTGGCCCTGCCCTTTACCCTCCCTCCACCAAAACCTCCCCCCTCCCTTCCCCTTCCTTGGCCCTTTCCCCATAGTCTTGTGCTATAGTTGGCTTATAGCCTTCATGTGAAAGCTATAATTTAGCTTTATAGTAGGGCTGAGTACATTGGATACTCTTAGAAATGTCTTTGCAGTATCTCAGAGGTTCTGGTAATTCGTGTCTTGATTGTTGTTTTGTTCCAAAAGTTTGGTGATTTCCTTCTTAATCTCGTGTAAAACCCATGTATCCTTCAGCATAAGGTTGTATAGCTTCCATGTTTTTGTATGGATATGCAGGTTCCTGTTGTTATTGAGTTCAACTTTTATTCCATAATTAGTCATAGAATTTTTATAATAAGCTTAAGTATAGTAGAGCTTTTATGCTAAGTCACAAGAGTATAAATTGGTTGCTATTAAAATTCTTGGATGTCTCTTATAGTGGAGCATTGAGTTGCCTTAGAAAACAAATGAGCATTCAGCCCACTGTAGAATCTGTTAATTCCCCAAGGAATGCTCTCAAATACAGTAGCATTCTTCAGTATAGCAAGTCAGCATAAAAAAATGGCTCCACTTTAGCATTTGTGATGTTAATGTTTGAAGTTGGTTCCAGGCTCTGAACAGAGGTTATTCAAGAAACACTTGTGTCTTTTTTAGAGAATGATGTATATAGCCCTTTAGAAATAAAGAATAATCACTTTTAGTGGGATAGATTGTAGAGTGATACTATCATTCTTTAAAAAAGAAAAAAAAACTTTTGGTTTTCCTATCTGAAGGCTTTCAAATGGTATTTTTTGTTTGTGTTCGGGAGATATTCTTGTATTTGAAGTAGGATAAAGTCATACAAGTCAAAATCCTGCAACTCAGAGATAGCAAAGTACCAGGTGATTGATGAAACTACTGTGGTACAGGCTATGAGCCCTCCTGCTGGAGCAAAGGGCAACTCTTTTACAACAAAATTAACAATGGCATATTATATCTTTAAAGGAGTTCTCCATTTCTTTTTTGAGATAGTATCTTGCTTCTTTTGTTGCCTAGGCTAGAATGCAGTGGCTCAATCTGAGTTCACTATAACCTCAAACTTCAGGCTCAAGTAATCCACCTGTCTTACTCTCCTGAGTAGCTAGGATTACAGGCTTGTACCTCCCTGGCTAATTTGTTGGGCTTCTTTTTTTCTTTTTCTTTTCTTTCTTTCTTTTTTTTTTTTTTTTTTGTAGATAAGGGTCTCACTGTATTGTCTAGGCTGGTTTGAACTTTGAACTCCTGGCCTCAAATGATCCTCCCACCCAGCCTCCCAAAGTGCTAGGATTATAGGCATAAGCCACTGCTCCAAGCCTGCTTCTGTAGATATTCATTTGACAAAATGTGTACTGTGATAACCTTTAAGCCTTTACTTTGATTTATAATTTTATTTTCCAGTGTGTGGTCTATATCACTGAAGCCAGTTTAATTTTCCTCAGTAATACTTCTTGAAAATGAATGTTGTTTGCCCTTTAGTTTATAAATAAGTTAAATTGCGAATAGTTTTTCTCTTATAAATACTGTATTTTCTCAGAAACAAAAATTACTTTTTATTTTATCATGATATTCCACCATTATCCGCAGGACTATTCATATGACTGTGATAAGAGATAATTTGTGTTGATGAAGAAGTAAAGAAATGTAATGTGCCCAGTGAACTCTCTATGACTAGAGAAACTGTAAATGTCAGGGTAATGTATATAGGAATTTCTGTTCTAGATGGAAGGTGTACTAGCTGATCTCTAAGATCCTTTTCAACTTTAACATCTTATAATTCAGGGAATATTACTATGTTTGGTCACTGTATATTTCAATGAAACAGATATAAACTTTTTTAAAAAATAAAATGAATTTGTAGATTCTGACATTTTGTGTATCAAAGTGGTAATACAGCCTATACTTCTTTTAAACATAAAGTTTGAATTGAACATTATTAGTCTAACGTATAAATCCCTAAATGACAGTTTAATGTAAACTATATAATCATGGTATTCTGGATTCTCATGTTAAATTGATTTATTTTTGCCTTTTTGGCCTAGGGTTTACCAGTAAAGCCAGTTCCCATTAGGGAGTTTCAAAAAACGGAAGATATGAAAAGATATTCACATCAAAACAGGTTTGAAAACCCAATTCTATGTATTTGTTTCTGTCTTAAAACTCATAAAATAAGTAAGAGTATGAAATAATTTTGTTTTTATACTGATCTTTGTCTAATGAAGATGTTTAGATACTTACCTAGTATGGATTTAGAACTAAGTGACAATGTACTTTTGTGCCCATGTTATAAAAAAAAAAAAAAAAACAGGTAAAATTGATAATATTGATTCTAAATTTAGATTATTTAAATCATTACCTCCTGTACAGTTAATTGATTTGAAGGCACTTAATACTATATAACAATGAGATTTTATGGTGATAATATGTGTATTTATGTGTAAAGAGGGCTAAAAGAATTTTAGGAGTCAGGTGGGGCATAGTGATTCATGTCTATAATCCCAGCACTTTGGGAGGCCAAAGGAGGGAGCCCAGCTAATACAATATTAGCAAGACCTCATCTCTCCTCACCCCGCAAAATTAGCTGGGCATGGTGGCATGTGCCTTTACTCCTAACTACTCTGGAGGCTACTGGAAAGCTGAGGCAGGAAGAGAAGTTCAAGGTTGGGCAGTGAGCTATGATTGCTCCACTGTCCTCTATCCTGGGCAACAAAAGGAGACCCTGTCTCTAGTTTTTTAAAGAAATTTTTTAAGTGTTTCAAAGGTCCTAAATTTTTGTTTCTTAAATTTTTGACTGGATGACAGGGAGACAGAAACAACCAATATATATCCTCATTTTTACCTACATAATTTTTTTTTCTTTGAGACAGATTTTCACTATATTGGCTTTAGTAAAGTACCCAGCTCACAGCAACCTCAAACTCTTGGGCTTAAGTGATTCTCTTGCCTCAGCCTCCCAAGTAGCTGGGACTACAGACGCCCCCCCATAATGCCCAGCTATTTTTTTGTTGCAGTTGGCAGTGTTGGTTAACTGGCCGGGGCTGGGTTCGAACCCACCAACTTCAGCGTATGTGGCTGGCACCGTAACCACTGTGCTATGGGCGCCAAGCAAGATCGTAAATTAATACAATCTTTCTACAACACGTAATGCCTCTCAGAATAATGCTTAAAGTTAGCTTATCATTCAGAGCTCCTCATTCTTGATTTTCAAAGATTTCTTTTTGTTACAATGTACATTACAATGTAATACAGCTATTACAATGTACTTGAAAAATACTTTGCCTCCTCTCTGTATATTTTTATAGTCATAAAACACTAAACCTGAAATTTCTTTTCTTAAGTGACAGTAAATAACTATGTAGAAGCTGTTATATGTAGTTTTTTACTTTTACTTGATACGATATAAAATTATCTCAGTCTGAGATACAGATGATGGAATAAAGAAAATATAGGGAGAACAATAAAAGAAAGAAATCTCATAATTTGGCCTTTCTTGTCACTTAGTTCAGAGTATCTTTTAGTTAATACATGTCTTTATAGTTAATACATGTCTCAGTATGGTCTTTTGAGATTTCAGTTTTATGAAGGCGTTTCCAGTTACATTTACCTACCTTGGGTCTGTCTCAACTCCTGTATCCGTCATAGCTAATGCTGAAGATTTACAGGATTTAGTAGAAACCCTCAAGGTAAAAGCTAGTATTTTTACTCAGTTGCCTTGTTTATAAGTTTTCTGTTGCTGTGTTACAAATTTACTAGCTTAGAATGACACTTATTTATCCCACTTCTGTAGCATAGAAGTCTGGACAGGCTCACCTGAGTTCTCTACTGAAAGGTCAGAGTCAAGGTGTTGGCTAGCTTGGAATTTTTTTTTTTTTTTTTTTGAGACAGAGTCTCATTTTGTTGCTCTGTGTAAAGTGCTATGGCATCATAGTTTACAGCAACCTCAAATTCTTCGGCTCAAGCAAACTTCTTGCCTCCGCTCCCGAATAGCTGGGACTACAGGGACCTGCCACCTTGCCCAGATAGTTTTTCTATTTTTAGTAGAGACAGAGTCTCGCTCTTGCTCAAGCTGGGCTCAAACTCCTAAGCTCAAGTAATCTACCTGCCTAAACCTTCAGGAGCTGTTTTTATTTATTTATTTTTGCAGTTTTTGGCTGGGGCTGGGTTTGAGCCACAGGCGCCGCCCCAGCTAGCTTGGATTTTTATCTGGAGACTATAGAGCAGCGGTTGTCAACCTGTGGGTTGCGACCCACAGGAGCTGTATTAAAGGGCCGCAGCATTAGGAAGGTTGAGAACCACTGCTCTAGAGGAGAATTCACTTCCAGGTTCCCGTATGTTGGCAGAATCCTGTTTCACGCAGTTGAATCCTGTTTCACTAAAGTCTCCTTATCCTGTGGGCAATTGTCCTGTAGTCATTTTCAAATTATAGAATTCACTGACATTCCTTGTTATGGCCCAATCCAACTTTAAGCCAGGAATGGTGGGCCAAATCCTTACATTTAAAATCTTTCTGACTTTCCTTTCTGCCACATGTCACAAACTCTTTTGCCTTCCTCTTTTACTTTTAAGGACTCATGGATAATCTCCCAATTTTAAGGTCAACTGATTAGTAAATTTAATTTCATCTGCAAAGTCTATTTTTTCCATGTAATGTAACACCAGAGTACGAACAGGGGGTAAAAATCATGAGAACCAAAACCTGCCTGTTACACCTTAATCCAGAGTTTCTGTTTTTACTTTTTTTTAAGAATTGGTGGATTCTTTGTTTCATAGCACCTCAGCAATACATTTTAAAAGATTATATTACTTTATACAACATTTTAGTTGTTTCCATTAGGTGAATCGTTCCAGGTATTTACTCTGCCACAGTGCTAGAAACTAAAGCCATGATCACTTTTTAATTGGGTGTTTCATATCACTAGTTTTTTTTTGTTTTTTTTTTGAGATAGAATTCTCACTTTGTCACCCCTGGTAGAGTGCTATGGCATCATAGCTCATAGCAACTTCAGACTCCTGGACTCAAGCAATTCTCTTGCCTCAGGCACCTGCCATAACGCCTGGCTATTTTTTAGAGACAGGGGGGTCTTGCTCAGGCTGGTCTTGAACTCGTGAGCTCAGGTGATCTGCCCACCTTGGCCTCCCAGAGTGCTGGGATTACAGGTGTGAGCCACCATGCCTGACAAATCACTAGACTTTTATATAGTCCTTAAATAAGAACTAACCAGTTAAGCTCTAAGATCAATACATACTTCACGTGTTTAGTTAGCAGATATTTGTTAAATATCTACTACCTGCCAAGTCTATTTCCAGATTTGGGGATATAGCTATAAACTTTAATCAGATTTCCTGCCCTCTTAGAGCTTACATTCCAATGAAATAATGAATTAGAACCTAGAAAGACAAAATCATTTTAAATAACTGACAACTCAGGCTATAAGACTTGTATATAGCCTGAATAATAGGTTAACAAAAAGAATTTATCTTGCATTGGCAGTCCATGGGTTTCAAACACTCAAAGGAATTAAGTCAGTTCAAGGAATTGCCACTTGCCCACAAGTCCAAGACCTCTGCTAGTGAGATTTTAAAAAGAAAGGGAGGGAGGGAGGGAAAGAGAGAGAGAGAGAGACAGAGAAAGAAAGAAAGAAAGGAAAGGAAAGAAGTTGTTTACTTCCTTTTTCTCCCAATTCTCTTCCCCTCACCTCAATCACTAAGCACATTTTTTTATCCCACCCTCCACCCCCACCACACACAGAGATTCTATCCTCCTAAGGAATCATAAAAGGTAGGGGGAGACAATAAATAAAGAGTGTGGGCTCAGCACCCATAGCTCAGTGGTTAGGGCACCAGCCGTATACACCAAGGCAGGTGGGTGGGAACCTGGCCCAAGCCTGCTAAACAACAATGACAACTGCAACAACAACAAAAAACATAGCCAGGCATTGTGGTGGGAGCCTTGTAGTCCCAGCTACTTGGGAGGTTGAGGCAAGAGAATCTCTTAAGCCCAAGAGTTTGAGATTGCTGTGAGCTGTGACGTCACAGCACTCTACCAAGGGCAACATAGTGAGACTCTGTCTCAAAAAATAAATAAATAAATGTGTTAAATCGGTGAGTATTTAAGTTATTTGCCAAGATCAGTTATATAAATTTGAAATTAAAACTAGCAAAAAAAAAAAAATTTTTTTTTTTTATTTTGAGACAGAGTCTCACTTTGTCACCCTCAGTGGAGTGCTGTGGTATCACAGCTCACATCAGCCTCCAGCTCTTGGGCTTAGGCAATTATCTTGCCTCAGCCTCCCGAGTAGCTGGGACCACAGGCACCTGCCACAACACCCAGCTATTTTTTGTTGCAGTTTGGCCAGGGCCAGGTTTGAACCTGCCACCCTCAGTATATAGGGCCAGTGCCCTACTCACTGAGCCATAGGCACTGCCCCCCCAATTTTTTTGATTATTAAATTATCAGACTAGGTACTATAAAGTTTATTAACTTCTGTAATAAGCAGTATAAAATTAAAGAACATTTAGGTAAATCCTGGAAGTGTTTTGTTTCATGTTATATAGACACCTAGAAACGCTACTTAATTGCATGATTTTAAGAAAAGCAGTGGAGGCAGTTCAAAGTCTACTATACAGATATAAAATTCTGGTTTACCCAGCTGAAGCAAGTTCAAGATGTAAGGGAGATAAGTGGGTATCACCTATATTTTTGTTTCTTAAGTCTCAGTATTCTCTGCTTTTTGGGGAGTGGGGTCACTACCATTCATTCAAACAATATTCCTTAAGCACTATAGTGGTTCTGGCTCTCTTTCAGGTCCCTGTTATCTTAGCCTTTACCTTTTAGGGGATGTAGACAAATGTGTGTAACAGATACTGATAGGTGCTATGAAGAAAACTAAAGCAGGATAAAAGAGATAGTAAGTAGTGTCAGGATGAGGGGGTGAGGAGAGTAATGTTACATGGAGTGCTAATATTTTGATAGAAATCTAACAAAGTAAGGGAGTAGTACTATATAGGGGAGGAACATTCTAGCCAGAGGTTCTAAGAAGGGAACATGCTTGATGTATCCAAGAATCACTGAAGAGTCTGAACAAAGCAGGACAAGTTTAAGATCTGAGTTGCCAATGTCTACTAGATATCCAAGTGGAAGTATCCAATAAGCAGTTAGACGTATGATTTGGAGTAAAGTAGAAAGAATTAAGGCTTGAACAACTAGCAAAGGAGATGGAGCAGGCTTAGCGCCTGTAGCACAGTGGTTCCGGTGCCAGCCACCTGCACCGAGGCTGGCGCGTTCAACCCCAGCCCAAGCCAGCTAAACAACAATGACAACTGCTACAATAAAATAGCCAGGCCTTGTGGTGGGCACCTGTAGTCCCAGCTACTTGGGAGGCTGAGGCAAGAGAATCGCTTGACCCCAAGAACTTGAGGTTGCTGTGAGCTGTGATGTAACAGCACTCTACAGAGGACAACATAAAGAGACGCTGCCTCAAAAAAAAAGGAAACTGAGCAGGAGTGATCATGGGGATAGGATAAAGATGGCCAAATGCTAATAGGTTCAGTAAGAAGAGAACCAGGTATTGGATTTAGGAACATAAGGATCATTAGCAAATTTGTGATCTAAAAGAACAGTTTCAGTGAAATTGTAAACGTGGGATGAGAATGAGTACAAAAACTGATGAGATGAAGTGGAAATAGTGGATTTGACTGGCTTTTTAAAAGAAGTTTTTGTATAAAAAGAGGATAAAGAAATACGTTAGAAAAAAGGTAGGTATTAAATGATAAAAAGAATCGTTAAAGTGTAGTCTTCCAGTCAAGGCACATAAATCCACTTAAGATATATTTATTAATCCTTTCTGTGTTTCAGTCCAGTTTACAGATGGCAAATAAAAGCTATAGGAAATTTTAGCAGTAAAATTTATAATCTAGGGACAAAGTCACAATGAATTTCTCTTATTGTAAATGTTTAATTATTAGAATATGCTTTATAATGGTCTGTATATATGTGCAATATTTCATTTTATCTTCATAACATTTCATTGAGATAAGCTTGATTATCCTCATTTTATAAATGAGGAAGCTGATGCTTGGGGAAGTTAAATAACTTTCCTAGTTCATTGAATTAGGCCAAACCATGAAGACTGCTCTAGGTTTGTAGGAATGTGTAAGTATGATAACAGGTTATGCCCAAAACAAACATTAGGCGATGCAAAGCATGTATGTAAGCCAAGGTGCTCCCCATTGCCTCTATTATATTCTCTGGAACTAGTCTCTGGGACATAAGTTTTGGCAGCTTGGGTAAACTGAGATGTCTGCTAGTCTGAAGAGTTAGAGACTTAGGGAATTACACCTGTTATACCACCAGCTACATCAGTATTCAAAAAAAACTTATGCTATAATATGCTATAATATTTCTGCTGTTCAGCAAGCTCCCTACCAAAAAAAAAAGTTTTGTGAATATCTCAAAGATGTGGAATCAATGTAAAAAAGATGAAATAGCTTGAGTTTTGGCTTTCTTATATTTTTAGTATTTAGAAAAATATTGTACAGTGTACTAGCTGTGTCACCTTGGAAAAGTTACTTCACTTTTATGCCTTAGTTTTATCAGCTCTTGAATAAGGATTATAAGAGTTCTTACTTCATAAGGTAATTGTGAGGCGTAATTATGTGTGTAAAATACTTCACACATGGTAAATGTGGTGCGTGGCAACAGCTCGTTGAGTATTTGTTTCTATTTGTCTTACAAAAAGTATTATCCAGGAAATGATTCAAATCATAGTTGGTAAATGCAAAAAAAAAAAAAAAAAAAGAAAAAAGAAGAAGAAGAAGTTGATCACACATACACATCAAGGAGAAAAGTCCCAAGTTTAAAGAAAAAATAAGTTTATAAGAAAGGAGGCTGGGTGCTGCTGAGGCTCACGCCTGTAATCCTAGCACTCTGGGAGGCTTAGGCGGGTGGATTGCGTGAGCTCATGAGTTTGAGACCAGCCTGAGCCTGAGTGAGACCTCATCTCAAAAAATAGCCAAGTGTTGTGGCGGGTATCTGTAGTCCCAGCTACTTGGAAGGCTGAGGCAAGAGAATTGCTTGAGCCTAAGAATTTAGTGTTATTGTCAGCTGTGACACTACAACACTCTACTGAGCGTGACATAGTGAGACTCTGTCTCAAAACAAAACAAAACAAAAGATCATAGAAAAGACGTTTTCTGTGAAGAGGAAGATATCGTTAAGTTGGGCTCTTTGGAAAAGGCTTAATGTAAAGAATGATATGATGACTAGAGCTCCTGCCAGAGAAAAGATTCCATAATGGGCTTGTTTGTTAAATGAGGTGAGAATCCTGAATGCCAGCTTGAAGAATTTGTATTAGTAGAAGTAGTTAATAAGAAATTACTGAAGCTTTTAGGGATTTGTTTTTATTTCCCTAATAGCACATTGATTTCAGTGCATATAAAATCAGCCTGATAGAGTAATAATCGTAGTTTCAGGTTTAAGTCCTAAATGTCAAAAAGTCACCATCCTGACATTTTTACTTTTTAATTTCAGATTAATATGAGGGTACAGGTGATTAGGTTACATCATTTGCGTTTTAAGTACAGTGCAAGTTGCAGTTGTGCCCCTGACCCAGGCGATGTGCCATATACCCTAACATTGTGCCCATTAAGTGAGAGCTCACCTATTCTGACATTTTTTATTTCAGATACAAAGAAAAGTTAAATCTGGTTTAACTTTTGAAATGTGAAATCTGATTCAGGAAAAACATAAATGCCAAACTAAGAGTTAAGGCTAATAACAATGAGAAGCAAATAATATTTATATTTTTAGAGACAGGATTTTTTTTTTTTTTTTTTTTTTGCAGTTTTTAGCCAGGGCTAGGTTTGAACCCACCATCTCTGGCATACAGGACCTGCACCCTACTCCTTGAGCCACAGGTGCCACCCAGAGACAGGATCTTTTTATGTTGCACCAGGCTAGTCTGTAACTCCTGGCTTCAAGCTATCCTGCCATCTCAGCCTCCCAGCATCCTGAGACTACAGGCATGAGCCGCCCTGCCGCAAGTAGCACTTCTCTTTCTTTCTTTCTTTCTTTTTTTTCTAAGCATCAAATACGGCTTCATCTTTTTCTTAAAAATAAAAATGAACAGAATCTTTTCTGTTGTTAAAATTGCTTCTTCATCAATCCAGATTATTGAAAATAAGAGTAGGAGGGCAGTGCCTGTGGCTCAACGGAGTAGGGCGCCGGCCCCATATGCCGGAGGTGGCGGGTTTATAACCAGCCCCCGGTCAAAAACTACAAAAAAAAAAAAAAAGAAGAAGAAGAAGAAGAAAATAAGAGTAGGATTGAGTTACTAGGTTCTATAGTAGTCTAGATTTCTATAGACAAAACGGCTTTGTAAATAAAAGTATCTCAGTTTACATGTATCTTGTTTCGATCATGGTAGTAAAGATAATAGTGTTATAAAAAAAGGTACTATTTGAAAAGTTATCTCAACTGTATTGTCAGTATTGAATAACATAGACAGTTGTCAGCTACCTGTAGATTAATCAAGATATCATCATGTGAAACACGAGTTGGAAACATCAGGTATTCCTGTGGTTTAATTTAATGATTTGGGCTCAAGTTTGCAAAATGCAGTTACTCCTTCAGTGCTAACAAGGCAGTTTGCCTACTGATTAAAGCTACGTTAACAATAAAAATTTCACTTGCTTTTTTGTATGTCTCTTTATTAAAGAGTTTTTTTCCTTTTTCCTTTTTTGGGTCAGGGTTCCAGTTGATCCATCGTTCTTGTCACTGTCACCAAGTCACAATCAGGTAATTTTTAGTAGATATATTTATTTATTTTTACTTTTCAAACGAATGCAGTTTTCTTCTTTTATAATACTTAAATTGCCATTAGTTGCCAGATATTTGTAACATTTACTATTTTTCTCCTCAGTTCATACATAACGTATGCACATGATATTACTAACAGTGTTTTTAAACACTAGACAAAAAAAATATTTACCTACTTGTTGGCTTTAGAGTACACATAAGAACAGTGCACATGGGAAAAGATCAGCAACACACATACTTGAAGCAGTGCTTAGTAACTGTGCACTAAAAATTGCTTGGGTCAGCAGTGGTTCCTGAAATTGATAGGAAGTATTGATAAGTTGATCCTTATCCCCACTGGGATATACAAAATAATACTTTTGTTCCAGATGTCACATACAGACTTGGAACTTCATCGGAGAAGAGAACAATTAGTAGAGCACACTCGGCGAGAGGCACAGCTTGCTGCCCTACAGTACGACGAGGAGAAAATAAGGACCAGGCAAATTCAGAGAGATGCTGTCCTGGACTTTATTAAAGTGAGTCCTTTTAATTCATTGAATGATGCTCTTAAAGTCAGTTAGAAGTAAGTGCTTACTTGTTTTGCTAAGACTGACAGGTTTTATTGTCTTGATTAAAATGTCAGCTTTTTGGCCAAGCGTGGTAGCAAATGCCTGTAATCTTAGCACGCTGGGAGGCAGAGGTGGGTGAATTGCTTGAGCTCAGGAGTTTGGGACCAGCCTCTGAGCAAGAGTGAGACCCCATCTCTACTAAAAATAGAAAGAAAAAAAGAAAAAAAAAAACTGAGACAAGAGGATTGCTTGAGCTTAAGAGTTTGAGGTTGCTGTGAGCTATGATGATACCATGGCACTCTACCCAGGGTGACAGAGTGAGACTGTGTGTCCCCCCCCAAAAAAAAAAAATCAGCTTTTGCCTTTTTTCTTACTATAAGGAATCTTGACTTTATTAGCAAAGTGAGTGACTGTCTCTCTTGTTTGTGCCTGTCTACAGAAGGACAGTAGAAGTGATTATTTGGCTCTTTAACAGTAATCTCTTCCTCTTAATCCCCAATCTGAGATATACTACTTCATTATCTAGCTGCTGTCTCCTTAATCTCTAGGGTATAGTAAAGATCACTATGATCATAAAAATGAAAGTGCTGTGTAAACTGTAAAAGTTCCCTGCAGATGTAAACTGTTATTAGTCAACCACTCTCTACCTTCCTCATTTTAATAAATACCAAAAATTACTAGGCTCACAGGCTTAATCTTTTTTTTTTTTTTTTTTTTTTTTTTTATTAAATCATAGCTGTGTACATTGATATGATCATGGGGCATCATATACTAGCTTCATAAACCATTTGACACATTTTCATCCCAATATTCAACATAGCCTTCCTGGCATTTT
>CAUYPK010107725.1:0-29181 GCA_963574355.1 Loris lydekkerianus | reverse complement strand
CTGTACCCATTCTAAGATGCACCATAGATGTGGCCCCACACATCACCCTCCCTCCACCAAAACCTCCCCCCTCCCTTCCCCTTCCTTGGTCCTTTCCCCATAGTCTTGTGGTATAGTTGGGTTATAGCCTTCATGTGAAAGCTATAATTTAGCTTCATAGTAGGGCTGAGTACATTGGATACCTTTTCTTCCATTCCTGAGATACTGTGCTAAGAAGAATATGTTCCAGCTCCATCCATGTAAACATGAAAGAGATAAAGTCTCCATCTTTCTTTAAGGCTGCATAGTATTCCATGGTATACATGTACCACACCAAATCTGGCATTTTTAAATGTTGTTGATCCTATCTTCTTTGATAAAGGGAAAGTTGTAGTTCTTAATTAACTATGTTAATGAGGAGAATTTTATTATCTTTATATTGTGTTATCTAATTTAAATCAAGAATTATGCCAAGTAAAAAGGAATTTTGTGACCAAGGTAGTATGAATCAATTCATTTTGTTTAATTAAAAATATTTATTCAATGAAAAGAGCACTTGCTAAATAATAACTAACATTGCTCAGCAGGTGGCCAAAATCTTTCTAAACATTTTATACTTATTACGTGAAGCCTCAAAATTTCTCATTGCGGAAGGGGCCTATTGTTGTCTTCACTGGAGAGAAAAGGTAATCTCGTGGTGTAGATGCTCCAGTGGCCCATTTTCATTGATAAGGAAGTTAACATACAGAGGTGTGAGGTCACCTACACCAAGTCAGAAAAAGTAGGAATCCACCCAGGCATCTGGCTCCAGAGTGAATGTGATTCACCGCAACACTGCACCTGCTCTCCAGGAGAAGCCTGTGTACCTGTTGTAGCTAAAGAAATTGTTATGAAATTTGATGTCTGATCAGAGCAGACATTGGGGGAACATGCAAAAGAGTCTATAAAATCTAATTTAACCTGAAGGCTATAAGGAATGAGCAACCAAGTTCTCTGTAAGGAAGTGAGTTTGAAGGTGTGCCTTGAGGGATGTAGCAGACTTAGTAAGAGGCCCAGGCATGGTGGCTCACACCTGTAACCCCAGCAGTCTGAGAGGTCCAGGAGGGTGGATTGCTTGAGCCCAGGAGTTTAAGACCAGCCTGAGCAAGAAAGAGTGAGACACCCTCATTTCTACTAAAAATAGAAAAGCTAGCTGGGTGTTGCGGCGGGTGCCTATAGTCTCAGCTACTAGGGAGGCTGAGGCAAGACGATTGCTCAAGCCCATGAGTTTGAGGTTGCTGTGAGCTATGAAGCCCCTGCACTCAACCCAGGGTGACTGAGAAAGAAGAGAAAAAGAAACAGGCCTTAGCACATGAAAGAGACACAAAGGAGAGACCAGGCCAGGAAATCAACCTGTGAGGAGCCTGCAGAGTAGTAAAGAGCTCTTTATAACCACAGAACTCAGAGTGAGACCACACTGGGGTCTCAGTGAGGAGGTGGCAGCTGCCAGGTGGGCAGGCAGGTGGCATCCTGGAATTGAGTGGCGTTAGGCATTTTCACATTTTGACTATGGTAAATGGAAAGTCATTGAAAAGTATTAAGCAAAGGAGGGAACGCTCTGGCTGGACTGTGGAGAATGAGCCAGAGGCTGAGGAGTGGGGGAAGAGTGAGAAGGGGCTGATAGCCCAAGCAAGAGAGGAGGGAGGTTTGGAAACTATTGGGACAGGACAGGGGGCCACTTTCAGGACATAATCTGAAGGCAGATCTGGACAAACCTGACAAGTCTCCAGTGACTCAGGGCCTAATCGGAATCTTTGCTGTGTGCACATAAACAGAAGATTAAATGTTGAAACAATGGGGAAATGTCCTTTTCTTGTTGATTTGAAATTCCAGATTATCTTTTGAAAATAAGCCTTGTCCTCCTTATTGATCAATGAAGTGGGAAACCTGAGGACACTGACAAGTTTACTTACAACCCAATGATGAACAATTCTGCAGAGCAAAGCCTTCCCTTTGAAGTGGCATTCATATGGTATCTACTTAGCATCCACCCATAATCGAGTTTCTTGCAGTTCTAAAGGAATCTGTCCTGTTTCCAGGATACCTGTGTGAAGACCTCTGTCAAATCCCTTCTCATCTGGGGTCTGGGCCCGCCACCTGCAAACCACTGCATCAGGCAGAGTCAGATGAGGTCGTAAAAGTGAGGGCCAGGCCAAGACAGAGCCTGGCAAAGTCCAGGAGCCATGCAGTTGAAATTACAGAATTCGGTGCCCCTAGCATTGGCTCGGCGTTCTCCTAGAACTGACTGACCCCACCTGATCTCATGAGAGTACTATAAAGATTCGTATAAAGGGCAATAACTCAACTCCTGGAATATCCATTTATAGATCTATAAAATGTTTATTCAACCCCAAACCTCTTTTCTGGCCCTGTCTGTTTTGATGAGCTTTTCCTCTTCCCCTCTTCCTTACACATAACATTAGTTAGAGGAAACTTAAACCTTTACTACCACAGATAAACTTGGGCCATCAGCCAGCATAGAATTCCTGCAGCCAGTCACAGTGGAGGCCTGACGAGGCATAATCAGCCACTGTTAGATGTCCCAGGTGGGACTTAATATGTAGACACATGACTTTAAAACCCCAAGCATTACAAGGGGGCGAGTGGGTACTGGGACCATCAATTGTTTGCCCCGGGTACAAGACAGCTTTGTGCCTGTGAAGATGTGTCCTACGGGAGAGGATACCTTTCCTAATTTTCAGGAAACACAGCCCTTTGGGTTAGCAGTGACCCTGCACCTAAATCCTGACTACACTAAAGGATATAGTCATTCCTCATTTGCCTAACAGAAGTGAGGATGTTCATGTCAATAGAACCAAGTTAACTGCAAAAAGAGTTCCCTTCTTTAGAAACTGGCTTCTGAGCCTCCTTTCCAGCTGACCAAAAGATATTTAGTGAGCTTTTTTAGCAGAAATTAAAGTGAACACAATCTCGGTTAATGAAAACAAATACCACTCACCAGCTACCATAACTGAGTCTTTGTGGCAAAGAGTATGGCTACCATTTCAAAAGAGAAAAAGTATAACTCAGATTAATATTCAGTCTGGTCACCAGCATGGGCTTAAGGCGATACAGATGTCAACAGCTGCCAGGTTATATATAAGTATCAGTCTCATATAGTATGTTGAAAATTTCTTGCTTTCCAAAATTTGGGAAAGAAGTCACTTTTCATCTAACTAACTTCAGCTTACCGCTGATCAGAAAATAAGCTGACCAGATTGTCTGTAGAGTGCTCTTTTCACAGGCTGGCATGCATCAAGCAAAGAACAGGGAAACATCAAGCACTAAATCTTTACAGTGACTTTCTGATCTGCAGTTATGTGGAAAGTTTATTGATTAGTCACTGTTGTTTGATATTTTGCTGCAAAGGGAAGAGCTTACTCTGGAACTTGCTGGCATCAGCAACTTGGTTAAATTTTTTATTTTAATTTAGAGACAACTAAAAAGAATTTCTCTGGGGCTAGTTCACACCATGATAAATCTAACAAGCTCAGGAGTACAGAGGAATCACTGAGGGCTCAAAAGTTGTGAGTATCAGGAAAGGAATCCACTTGGAGTGAAACAGAATCTGAGCTTCTACCTGAAGAAGGAGAGTGAGGAGGAAGAATTGGAGCTTTGAGTTACCAGCACTTTAAAACTTCCACCACTGTTCTCTAGGAGGTGGCTTAATGAGCAAGAAGATGATTAAATTTATGGTTTTCAAAGTCCTCTCACCACATTATTTCCTGTAATCTTACCTATTCGATGAGGTACTCAATACTATTGCCAATTTGTATAGGGGAATTGAGATTTTCAAGGTTAAGCTGAGATTGCACAGCTAGTAAAGAAACAGAATCAAAGAAGAACTTAAAAAGCATTTCAAGAAATCACATAACTTTATTTTTGTTGCTTAACAGTTGACGTTTTCAGCAGCATCAGAAAGAAAAAAATTTATGCTGCAAAGCCAAGCCCCCGGGTCATGCATAGGTAGGCACAGCACACCAATGATGAGGTTTGCCAACTGTCCTGTTCTCAGTGATGGCTCCTTCGAGAAAACATGGAAAGGTCTTCCTTTCAGAAGATGCTTAATGCATAAACCAGATAGCTACTCATTTAAAAGGTTACACACTATTGAGATAAATTTAAGAGAAATCACCCTCTTTCCAATCATCTTGCAATCCCATTAAGGATGTGTTTAAAACCTTTAAAAGTTAAAACACCTAAAATTTTTATCAGGGCTATATCTTTTATTCAACTCACCAAGCTTCGTTGAAATATCTGAAATATTTATCTGTATATTTGGGGGGATTTATGGAAAATAAAAATAACATTTGCAATTCCAGATTTAAATCACTGTATCTTAGGTGTTGTCACCAAGCACAGTCATTAAATGACAGTAGGACTGGCCTCAGAGAAACTTGCTTTCTAAACAGTTTTCAAATGTGCACTCAGAGTCTTCCAAAGTATGCGAATAAGGTGCATTAAAAATTTGATGACTAATCGATGCTGGAAAATTTGTCCAATGTGTACGAGTTTCCATTTCATTTTTATAAATGTTTTCTGAGGACTTTTGCCTCATAAAGGACAAGGTTGGACATAGGTCTTCAATAATACAAGAAGAGGTTTTATTTCCCTTGTGAGCTGAGTGGCCACCTTAAGAAAAGAATATACTAGGTTTGAAACATCCTGAATCCCTTTAATGAGTTCTTTCTGCTCCAGGAGACTTCTGTTTTCACAAAAAGAAAATGCATCTAAAACCTTTTAGTAGAATACATGATTTTAGAGACTACATTTAGAAATATTCTTAGGACTTTTCATTTTAATGCCTGGTGATATATAATTTAGTTGTTCAGTTGGAAGGATGCTCAACTGATACCTCATAGTACCCTGTTTCCAGATTACCTAATTTAGTTCATGTTCAGCAAATACATAGTTTTTTCCCCATCTTTACATTTTTAGTAAGATTTTACTATACTCTTCCTTTAAGGTATGCAGGATTCTTCTCTATGAAATCTTTCTGATCAACACCATTTAGCTTCAATCCCTCAAGTCACAGAAGATGAATCTACTACACATCTATAGTTTATCTTCAGTATATTTATGTTTGTATCATTTCATTCATTCATTTAACCAGTATTTATTGGAGGTCTGTTGTATACCATAGGTTCTGGTATAGACACTGGGGAGTTAGCAGGAAACAAAACAGGCTAAAATCTCCCTTTTCATGGGATGTATATTCAAGGGAGGGAAAAGGAAGGCTGCAGATTGTAACTAGATGGAGACAATATACAATGTGTTTGATTGTAATGCTTGCTATAGAAAAAAATCAGCCAGGTGGGGGAGACACAGAGGCTGGGAGGAGGATCCATTGTTAAACATGGCGCCTGGAGAAAACTATACTGAAAAAGATACGATTTTGGTTTTTTTGTTTGTTTTAGTATTACTTTTTTAAAAAATTTCAGATTAATTTGTACCCTCATATTAATCTGAAAAATTATTCTCAGATTAATATGTGGGTACAACAAGAAAGGCTCTTTGAAGCGTGGGCTGATTCCAGGGCTGGGCTGGTAAGTACACAGTGCACCTGGAACGTCTTGATGTGCTGGGGCTGGTCAGAGGACAATGGAACATGTCATAGGGACCTAAGAGCCAGCTTCAAGAGATACCCACTGGCAAAATCTGGGTCAATTTGTGCACCAAAATAAATTATGAATGTGAGAGAATACAACACATTGAATGGAATAGCAATTTGTGAGCCTATACAGAAATGGGTAAATATAATACATGTGGGGAAGGGCAAGATGTTCTTTATATTATAGAAGAAGGCCAACTAATAAATCCAAACAAATGATGCAAATGGAAAAGTGATGTCTGGCAGGCATCAGAGTGGTCATTGACTCAGGCAGGTGTCATCAAGGCCCACTAAGAGTGATTGAGGGAAGATTTAATGAGAAACAGAATATTGGTGTATCCTTGGAGCACAGCCTACAAGGTACTTATCAACTACAAAGGGAAAGTAGTGACTTTATAATGGAGAATCTCAGCATTCACCAATCTAGATGATCCAGGTTAGCACCACAATGGTGAGACAGTTAAATATCACAGGAATCTCTTAATGCAATGCCCTGCCAGGAACATCGGATCATTTCTTTGATGTCCTTCCCAAGAATGGACAACCTGACTCAGACACAAAGAAACACTGGATAGACCCAGGTTGAGGGGCAGCCTACAGAATGAAAGGAGTATCTTTTCAAAACCATAAAGGTCATGAAGGATGGTGAAAAACTGAAAACTTGTAGCAAATTAAGGGAGACTATAGAGACATGTCCACTAAATGTAATGTGTGGCCCTATACTGGATTCTGGACCAGAAAGGGAAAAGAGACATTGTAGGGAAGTTCAAATAAATGCAATGGATTATTTCAGTGTTGCATTATACTTATAAAGGAGAGAATCCTGGTTTGGGGAAAAAATATACTCCAGAATACTTAGGGGTAATGGAGAATCATATTTGCACTTACTCTTAAATGCTTCAGGAAAACAATATTGATCAAGAGTATCTATCTAATTTATCTAGAGCAACATCAATATAAAATAATAACAACTGGGAAAACTAGGAGGGAAGAGCGCAGAATTTCCTTATATCATCTTCCCCTATTTTTGTAAGTTTGAAATTATTTCAAGGACAAATTCCAGGTAGGTACCAAACAGGGACTTTATTTTTTCTGATTTCCTTCTCCAGAAAAGGAAACATTGGAGGACAAAACCAAGACCCGTAAGGTTATAAACAAACAGTAATGTGACAACATACGGGTTTCAGCTCACAGCAAGTCAGTAAGTAGGGAAAGTGTGACCGCCCGTTCAAAACGTGCACAGAAGACATCGAGCACAAGTGTTTTGCTGGGAGGACAGGGCGGTGCATCGTGTTCATTCTCTAAGGAGGTCATGGGCCATGTTGAAGGTAAGAGATGATAGATTATGAGAGTAGGTCATGTGAGGAGAGACAAAGGGACAGAGCATGTGACTCAACAAATGGAGTCACACAGGGCATCTGTTATTTGTCTCAACCAATTCGGAAGGTTTTCTTGTGAAGTAGGGTTTTCTCATTTAGCTGACCACCATGAACAGAAACAGAACTCACAGGTAAAAAATATAGTGAGACCCGTTTCACCTTGGACTGGGGAAAACGAACTGGGCTCTGCAGGGGTAATGAGATTCTTATCAGGATGGGCACCTGCAAGAAACCGTTTAATGGTGATAAATGTCAGAAGTCAAAGGTGACTCTTACGTCCCTTTTAAACACAAATGATAATAATAGCTACGATTTATTGAATGCTTACTAAATGTATAGCCTTGCAAATGTGGTATGTCGGTTAATCCTTGCCCCAGCTCAGTTAGGTAGGCACCCTCATCCTCTTCACAAATAAGGAAAATGAACCCTAAATAAAGTATCTCACATGCAAATCTAGCTAATCCCACAGTGGTGTTGGAGCCAGGAGTCAGTTCTGTGTCGGCTCCGAGGCCACCCCACGTCTCAACTTCTACCGTTACCTCCTCTAATTCCAGCAGTTTTGTTTTGTCTTATCCTTTGGAGTCTTGAGCCACGCAGGGCTGCGGTGCCCACTGATTGCTCCTATGTCCACAAAGCTCCAGTTTTCTCTTCCCGTTCTTTCTCATTCTTTTCTTTTTCCCATATCATACTTTCTCAGGCAAGTGAACCTTTAAACTCCTTAACATCAAGGAAAATTGCTTTCCTGCGGAAGAACTTGCCATCACTTCCATGCTAGGAAAAGTGCCCCAGAAGAAATGCATCTTGTAAAGTGTTGTGCTTCACCTGGCTATCAACATAACAGATGCATATCTGGTTTAACAATCACTGCTGTCTTAACCCTCCTTCTGCCCTCATGTCTATCAAATAGTCCTCTAGTTATTCGGTCAAACTGGACTTAAACTTGAGCAAGCCACACCTTCATTCTACACATTGTTTCACCCAACTGAGATCAAAGTGCAACGCACAAGTAAGCACTTAACCTGGGGTATTGAAGTGTCTCCTTGGGAGTACCGTTGCCACTGGACTGCTGTGTTTTGACGTTTCAAGAGCTAAGCATAAAGACTAAATCTCTTCTTCTGGAGTAGCAAAAGTAAGCACTTGGCTGCAGGAAGAAAGTTTGCTATTAATTCCCAGAGTGAACCCAAGATAATAGACACTCATGAAACAAAATCTTTGCCTTACTGCAAGGAATCCGTGCTAACAAGCAATATTCCAAGTTACACGTAGTGACATTGAGAGGGAGTAGCTTTTGACTTGTTCCAACTGTTCTCAATATGCCCACGGGAGGAGCCACCTTCTGACTTGCTTTAGTGAAGCCTCTTCCCTCCACCTCATGGGGCTAAGGGGTCCACAAAACACAGGGAGATGTGAGTTTGCATGTCCGTGCTCTAGTCTCCTTTAACCATGCCACACCTGCACTCTCAAAACACAGACATTTCCCTAATGGGCTATAGAACATGCCACTTGGGCAGTTAATTTTGAAATGTTATTAAACTAACAGGCACTTGGCAATGTACCTGTTCCACAGAGATACACCCAAGAGTCAGGCGTTTCTGGTCCCTTGGCTAGCCTTCCAGATTTGTGCTGCTACCGCTTTTCCTCCTGCAGAAGGCAAGGCCAAACTGGTTTCCCAGAAGCACAACTTCACAAGCTATTCAGAGGCAGAGTGAGCGCGGGTGGGTCTGAACATCCTGCAGATTCCACCGTGAGCTCTTGTCCTGGTCTTTGTGGTTAAGGTGGAGGAGAAGAGAAAGATGATATTCCCTTTGTTTACTTAAAAGGTTCAAGTGTTGCAGAAAGCACAGACTTCCCTGCTCTGTGAACAGTCAGGAGGTTTCCCGGCCTGCGCTGCACAGGACACAGAATCAAGCCAGCATGTGGCTGGCACGCTCTGCCTTCAGGCCTGGAAACTGTGGACACCAGCAAAGTGGCTTCTCCTCTGGGACCTCAGGGTCCGTCTTCCCTGCAGTGATAAGGACTGGATGAGAAAAGACCTGGGACCACACACCGCTCTGCACATTGGGCGCCTCGAGAGAAGTTAGGCGATGCTTAAACGAAACAGCCCTCAGATCACCCTCCAGATCACATCCCTAGACTCTCTGCTGCCGTGACTTTAACTCTTTTCAGAGGTTGCAAAAATTTAACACCTGCAAAAGTAACACGTTACCAGGTCCCCTTAAGGCACAGGAAGGGGCGTTTCCTATAGCCCCGCTCCTTCCTCCACTGTCTACCCACACGAAAGTGTGCGTGTGTGTGTGTGCTGGACTCTCCGCAGAGCCCGCTGGCTATAAAGCCCAGGGAGGCCTGCAAGCAGACCCCCACTTAGCGAGCGCGGCTGGGAGGCGGTCCCAGGGCGGGGCCGAGCGCGGGGACCGCCCGGGAGCCCGGCGCAGCCAACGAGCAGACGCGGAGGGCGGGCCGGCGCGGGCTGAGCGGCGCTGGCTGTCACAGGCGCCCGGCGCGCGCTGCAGGTGGCAACTTGGAGGTGCCGCCACCACCGCTGCGGGAGGAGCCCGGGTCTGGCGGCCCCTTCCAGCCTCCGGGAGCCCTTTCCCGCCGCCGAGGTGGAGACTGAACCCGGGAGAATTCCAGAGAAAGAGCCGCCTGCGCAGGGACCTGTGAGCAGCTTTACCTCTCTCTGCCCTTGCGCTACTTTTTTTTCTCCGAGGAAGGTTGTGCTTGGAGGCTGGGAATCGGCTACGTTAGGGGCCAAGATTGGAAGGCTTCGGCGACCCAGGTGAGTACCTTTCCTTTCCCTTGCCCCGTCCTTCTTGGTAGACGGGCGCAGACCTGGCGCGTCAGGTCGCCCCGTGGGCAGGGGCTGGGGCGCTGATGCCTGCCCTTGGGTTGAGGTCGATCAGGGAAAGAGCGAGGAAGGGGCGAAGCTGGCCCGACCAGGGGCTGCTTGCCCGAACCTGCCTGGAATCGGCAAAGACTTCTGGGCGGGCACCCCGAGGAGAAGGTTGAGCAGGAAGGTGCTTTGAGGAGCCGGAACGCTTGCGCCCTGGCTTAAGCTGGCAGAGATCGCCCCTGCGCGCCGTGCGGGAGCGGCCGCGGGAGCCGGGCGCGGCGCGTCTGCGAACCCCTGAGCCAGCGCGCCCGGCCGGGCGAGCACACGAATCTTCAGTCCCGCGGAGCTCAGGGCGCAGGAGGACGTCATCCCTCTCTGCTCCTGCAACTCCTCCTCCGCCCGTGTCGCCTCCGCCCCTCTGCGCCCGCGGCTTAGCCTGGTCGGAGATTCTGAGCCTTTGCCAACGCGCGCGGTGGTTGCTGCTGTCACTCCGCTGCCCACCCTTGCCGGAGTTGGAGCGCCTGGGATCCGGCTTCCTGGCCCCTGGCCACCTAGTTGTGTGCTGGAGGCGAGGGGGGCTGGTCAGTTCTCCGCGCCAAGAGACGGAGGTGAGCGCTGGCTCTCTCTCCAGTGCTCGCTCTGGATCCATCCCCGCCCCCCTGCAGCGTGAACCGCTAGCCCAGAGAGCAGAATCTCTGAAGCCAGACCTTGCGCGTCCTAGGGGTACTGGAGACCTCCTAGGAAGGTATGAGCCTTGGAGAGAGGCTAGAGCCTCCGCCTCCATCTCAACGTTTCCGTCCCTGCCATCCAGTGGACAGTACCTCTGACAGTAGCTCTCTGGCTGGCAGCGCGTACGGCGCTAGCGGCCGTGTGTGTGTGTGTGTGTGTGTGTGTGTGTGTGTGTGCGCGTGTGCGCGCGCCATCCTCCGGGAGGCAGAGGCGCAGGAGCCCGCTCCCCCTGCCCCGCCGAGCCGCAGAGCCCGCGGTCCGTCGCGGCCAGCGGCGCGCAGCTGCCTCCCAGCGACTCCGCGCTGCAGGCTGCTCTCCACCTCCAGCTCCAGCTCCCTGCTCCCTCCACCAAAGCGTGTCCCAGGATGAAAATCATCAGGCCGAAGGGTGCGGGTGGGGATCAGGAACTCTGGAGGCGAATGAGGCTGTATTCAAAATCCAGCCGAGCGCCCTCTCTGGGCATTGCAAATTCCGGCGGCTCGGCTGTAAGGGACCTTCGGTGGAGGGTGACCCAGGCAAGCCCGCGCTCTGGGGAGAGCGTGGTGTAGCCCAGGAAGCCGGAGTCGGGGCGGCTGAGCCCCAGCGATCCTTTTGGCGCGTCCCGCTAGGGGTCGGCGCCGGAGGAGGGGTGGCCGGGCCCGAGCTGTGGGAGGGCGCCTCGGGGGCTCCAGGGGTCGGCGGACTTTGTGCAGGCATGAGAGAGCAGGTCGGGGCCTGCGGCGGGTTCCGGGACACCCGAATTCCCCTGGAACTTGAGGTCGGGGTCCGCACCCCTCAGCGACGCCCCCGCCCGGCCCGGCCTTCGCTGCGGATTCGGAAGCAGCAGCCGCACGGCGGGGTGCGCCGCCCCCTCGGCCCGCCGGCCGCGGCTGTCGCTTTTCCTTCTGCAGAAGTGAAGCATCGCCCGGCCACCTCTGCGCAGGAAGAGCCTGGGGTGCTGGTGGCGAAATCCTCCCAGGAGCCAGGGGCGGCGTCCAAAAGACCCGCAGGGGGAACTAGCAAGTAGCGCAGTCGGCGGGGGTCGGTGGTGAGCGCCAAGGATCCCCGGGGCGAGGCGAGGCGAGGCAGGGCCGGCCCAGCCCGGTCCGAAGTGCTGCGCCGGCTCTGGGCGCCCTCTCCAAGGGACCTGGGGATGGAACAACCCCCGCCACCCCCCTCAACCCCGGTCGAAGCTCTGGTGTAATTCCCTCTGAAGAGCATTGGATTAAGACTGGGCCGAGAGGATTGGGATCCACAAAATGAATGAAAGTAGAAACGACCCGAAATCCCAAATCTAATTGCGGTTTAAATCTAAATTCCATTTGATTAGAAACAGACTCTAATCTGGTAAAGCAGGGTCTGGGTGAGAGCCCCTATATTGCATTTCTCATAATAACAGTTACTGAAAGGGCTGGCGAGATTTGCCCAAGTTGGACGTGTGCTGCTTTGGGGGCTGGGGGTGGGCGCGGACTCGCAAGTGTGTTTACATGTAATTTAGAACAAAGAAAGATTTAAGTTCAGATTGGTTCTGAAATGACCTTGGGACTTTGTCTTCACTTTCCCTTTTTGGCCACAGGCGTTTCCCAGCTGGATCAATTATAGATTGGACTTAAATGACACCGAGGGGTCAGGGGCCCTCTTTTATACCATTAGCTTCTAAAGAGGACTTTTAAATACCTTTTCTTAGAACATGTAGTATCCTTAGAGAAACATTCTCTGTACTGAGGAGCGGAAATGTAAAACCAAAATTTTATACCTAGACTATGACCTCTGAATTTCAATAATGGAAATAAGGTTCTCACTAGAGTGTAAGTCACCATAGTCAGGGCTCTTTCTCATCCTTTTATCCCTAGCATCTGGCACATAGTAGGTGTTCAACAAACGTTTATATAGATACTGGTGCTTATAATGAAAGACATTGGCTTGAAAAGACATTTAATAATTTCTAGGACCAGGCAGTGCCTGTGGCTCAAGGAGTAGGTGCCAGCCTCTAGGTGGTGGGTTCAAACCTGGGCCTGGCAAAAAAATAAATAAATAAATAAATAAATAAATAAAATAATAAGAATAGAATAAGAATAATTTCTAGGACCAATCATTATTAAAATCAGAATATTTATATAATAGTCATTTTGAGGACTAGGGTGCATTATTTAGTTGCATATATTTTTTTTTCTTGCTTTTTTTTTTTTTTTTTTTTTTTGAGACAGAGTCCCACCCTATGCCCCTGAGCAGAGTGCAATGTCATCATAGCTCACTTCAACCTCAGACTGGGGCTGTGGGCATCCTGCTGCCTCAGCCTCTGGAAGCCCCTGGGGATTATGGGTGCTTGCTGTGGCACCCAGCTGGGTTTTTCCATTTTTTTAGGAGTCGGGGTCTCACTCTCCCTCAGGTAAGTCTCAAACTCCTGAGCTCAAGCAATTCTCCCTCCTCAGCCTCCCACAGTGCTGGGATTAGAGGCGTTAGTCACCACCCCCAGCTAGTTACATATATTTTAAAACTCTTTGCGATTGGTGAAATCGTTTGAAATAAGAAGACACTATAAATGTTAGAAAACTTAGAAACTACAGAATGGTAGAGTTATCACATGGTTAAAGTTCCTCTCTAACGCCTCTGGTTGAATACCTCTGGAAGTGGAGATCTCACTATTGTCAGAAGCATTCTATTCATTACTTACATGTTAGGAACACAGGGATGAACATGTGGTGGTCTCTGCCCACATGAAACTCACATTCTAGGGCCAAAAAGGAAGGAAACATTACAGTCTGGGTGCTATGGTGCAGATATGTGAGAAGGTTGAAGGGTGTCAGCAATGTGATCCCACACTTTGAGCAGCAGCAGTAAGGGAGACCTCATGAAGGATGTGTCCTGTGGTTTGGACTTGAAAAAAAGAGTTCTCCCAGAGAACTATAAACTGGCCAATAAGAGGCCCAGTGCAGGTGGGCCTGACCATCTATTCCTTTATCCAGTTCTGTCTCCTGAGCTGTAGCACTCCGCCTTCTCTCTCTTCTGTACACCCACTGCTCTTCTATTTAAGAACATTTTCCATCTCTCTCTGTTCCTTTTCTTCAGGCCAAAGAGCCACAGATTCTTCACCCTACCCACAATCCCAAATTACCTATTCTCACACTAAATGCTGGCATACGTTCTCTGAAAGAAGAGGAAGAAAAAGCAGCAAAATTTAAACAGAGCATGATTTCTGTAGGATTTTAAGTGAGGGCAAGCTGATGGTGTTTCATTAAAAAGATCCAAGGACGGCGATGAGTCACTGTCCACGCTGGGCAGCCACTTCCTCAGCTGTAAGGAGAATGATAATTTTCACCTGTTACACTGTGAGAATTAATTTATGAGTTCAGAGTTATCTGAGATGGTTGGAAGGAAAGTGTGAGGCCTCGCACATGGGAACATAGAATTTTCTGATTCAGAACTGGTTAACCAAGAACAGCAAGAAACACAATTAGTAAGAAAATATGGCTTTCAGTGGAGAGCTGCTAGAGAGGCTAGAGATTTTAAAAGACGCTGAACCATGATGTTCACAAGGAAGGAAATGAAATGTAGATAGCTATTAGAGACAGTTTGTGCTTCGTCATTTTTCCAGGGAGTAGAGAAAAGTGGAATATAAAGCTGGAAGTAGCCACCAAATCTCTGGAGAAGAAGAAAAGGAGTCTTGTGATTTTAATGCTACTTCAGCAGCTTACTAGGCCTTGATGTAGGAGGATTTGGTGTCACAATGACATGTCCTGTAGAAAAGCAGGGCTGATAGATGTCCAGCATGTACCCTGAAGTGTTAAGGGTCACATGGCCCAAAGCTAAGGCAAGGGCCACTCTCCTAGTGGGACCGTAGAAAGAATGAAGACTTGGGAGCTTATCGGACATTGTCTTGGAATCCAACACACTGAGACTGTGAGAAGTTAAAAGCAATAATGACACTGGGAAAGGACTCTGAATATCATTGGGGCCGATTAGTAATGATTTCAGTCAAGCAGGATGAATGAAGATCAGAACTGCAGAAAACACATTACTGGGGCAATGAATGGACGGTAGAACTTACTCTGGGAACTCTGGAATAAAAAGCAGGAGAGGGCTGCCATTTCTCAGTGTGGTGGGAGAACAAGGGTGAATCACAACTTGCATACCTCACCCCTGACGTCCACTCATTATGTAACTTCTCTAAGCCAAGAGTCCTCATCAGTAAAACAGGGATAAGAGCTACCCAGCACCTGGCCTGCCTTTTCTGTGAGCTAACCTGGCAACGTGCTACTGGCTTTCTAGAACCAGGGGTGTATGTTGCTTGGATAAATTATTACCAAATCTTTATCTTAACTATTCAGCCTCCGTTTGTAATCTAGTCTCACATTTCCAATTGCAAGGGGATATTTTCCATAGCTGTTCCACGGTCACGTGAAACTGAATATGTCTAAAAATTCCACGCATCAGTTTTATCCTGAAACCACCCACGTGGCAAGAGACCTGGTCTTCATTTTTTACACCTTCCTCTTCTCACATTGCTCCCCCACAAACACACACCCTGGAAATGTCAGTGGCATGCGGTGGTGGCTCCCACTGGCACTTCTTGTCTTTCGTCTCCCCACCCATTCTACCCCAGGCCCTTGTCACCTCCCGCATGGACTCTTGTAGTCAATGATCCTAACTCTGTTCACCTTCTCTAACTTCTGCTTCCAGTTCCTTCCTTTTACAGTGCTTTTCTAATGTTATCACTTTATGCTCCAAACCTCAAGCTATCCCTGTTTCCTAAAGAATGAGAGCTGACTCCTTTAGCTCTTTGGTGGCCTCAAAAGGAAACCCGTGGCCACTCTCACCAATTCTTATGCATCCTATAGGGTTTATGGCTCTGTCCTTGGCTCAGATTTTTTTGTTTTGTTTTGTTTTGAGACAGAGTCTCACTATTGCCCTGGGTAGAGTGCTGTGGTGTCATAGCTCACAGCAACCTCAAACTTCTCGGCTTAAGCGATCCTCTTGCCTCAGCCTCCCAAGTAGCTGGCTCTATAGGTGCTGGCCACAACACCCCACTAATTTTAGTAGAGACAGGGTTTTGCTCTTGTTCAGGCTGATCTCAAGGTCTTGAGCTCAGGCGATAACACCCGCCTCAGTCTCCCTAAGTGCTAGGATTACACCATGCCCATCCTCAGACCATTTTCTTTAAAATGCCCCTCCTCACCCTTTCCTCTGTCTTGAAATCCTACCAGTTGTTCAAAGCTACACTCAAACACCACCCCTTCATGACTTTTTTTTTTTTTTTTTTTTTTCAGTTTTTTGGCCGGGGCTGGGCTTGAACCCTCTACCTCTGGTATGTGGGGCCGGCACCCTACTCCTTTGAGCCACAGGCGCTGCCCACATGACTTTTTTTCTCAATCATGCTCAGAAGGTTTCTCTCTCATTTTTCCTTCTGCAGGCTTTTTGATCATGGAGCTTACCATCAATTTATTCTTTTGGGTGTTTTATTGATTGAGATCCCGGGGTCCATCTTCTCCACCTTTGTCTTCCCCAGTGAGTGGTACCCAGAGTGGGGGCTGTGGCACAGCTTTTCACTGAGTGAGTGTGTGTCTAGGGATGTCTGAGAAGACCCTCTGACAGCAGAGGAGAAGGACGTTGTTCCCAACCTGGGTCAAGCTGGCACGCGGAAGAAGTAGCCAGCCCTTGATCAGGTCCTTATAGGCAAAGAGGAAAACACAGGTAATTATTTGGAAATTTCAGAAAACACCCTCTCACCCATTGGTCTAATTTCATGAGTAATTTTATGCTTTCATAGCTGGAAGAATCTATAATAAAGTATCGACGTTCTTCATTGTAGAGATGAGGTTGTAGTCATGTGAGCTAGATAGAGCTTTCAAAGGTAGAATAGACTATGGAGAGCCAAGCTGACGGCGACCGGCCTGAAAGAGAAATGAAATACGCTGGGCAAGATGCCCATAAAGTGCTGAATGCATCCAGAAATATACAAGAGAATTCTTTGTTTAGGTCTGTGGGTTTATCTGATCTGGAATCCCTTTGAGGAAGATCTTCATCAGCCCCCTGTACAAAATAGAGCCACGTACGCGTTCATTACTGCGTGTCATCGCCTAAATGTTTCTGATCTAGATAACGCTCTTCACTGAGATTTTAGAAAATGAGATTTCTGAGGCTCTCACCCTTCTTTTTAAGAATGAAAAGATGAAGCCATTCCTCATGTGTCTACTGAATGTTTGAAGTCAGGTAGAAAAATTATTACAAGAAGATTATCAACGTCCATATTCCAGGAACAAAAATGCTTCCAAACAGGGTTCAGTATATAACGCTTCAACTTGAAAGGGTAAATCCACTATCAAATAGTTATAATTGCTCACTAGGAATACGCAAAGAGGGGGATAAAAGAGCACAATCAGAGACCGAGGTTTTGAATAGTTAGGAATTTAACACCTTAGTGTCATATTAGAATTATATATTCATACTTCCTCTGGAATGTGAGAAATTGGATGGCTCTTAGTGATCAAGGGCTATTGGATCTGTGTTATTTAGATTTGGACACATGGTATTTATAGAATTTGCATAAATATGTTACAAAATGGAAAAGATGTTGGCCATCCACTGTGTGCAAATATTTGGCCACATGTGTGTGACTCCTATCGGAAAGCTGTTCTGTCCCCTTCACCTGCCACTTACAAAGCCTTTCTAGGCCTCATCTTCCTAATTGGCAAATGGGAACCACAGGACTCCCTATATTACATAGAAAATGAAAAAAACAATTCATTGACATCATGCATGTGACTGTACTTTATAAGTGAAAAGTGAGACACTCATAATGTGTGGCATTTGAATTTCTAGTCTGATATTAGTTTTTAAAAACTCAGCGTTATGCCATATAAATCTGTTCATCTCCATAACTTTTTCAGTATAAAACTACATGAAATATTCACAAGAATTAATTCACAGACCAGCAAATGTTTATTCAGAAACTCATGTTCACCTTAAAGTAAAACTTATTTCTTTCCCTCCAACAGCCAAAAAATTATGCAGAGCTAAATCAGGAGACCAGAAGTCTGTGTGGGCAAAGATCATTTTGATAAGCTAGAGGTCAGATTTAAAACCAACTGCTACCACAGATTCAAATACATTTGTATTCCACCTAAATTAGTTGTCTCTTTGAATGTTGGGTACCCTTTTAAGGTTACATTGTGAACAAGGCAATAACACAAAATGTGAACGTATGGAAGTACACTGCCTGCAGACCCTAATGAGCAGAGTAAATATGGTGATGCAATACCCAGGGAGCGAGTTTTCCTTACTGTTAAGTTTGGTATACACTGGGGAGCATGCTAACAGCGAGACAGACCTGCCGCACTTTCAGTACTAGTAGGTATTAGCTAAATACCTAGGGCCAAATCACCTAAGTTTTTTGCATCTTTATTTCCTCTTCAAAACTACTTTGGTGGCCAGGCGTGGTGGCTCACACCTGTAATCCTGGCACTGTGGGAGGTTAAGGCAGGCAGATTGCTTGACTTCAGGAGTTTGCCACCACCTTGAGCAAGAGTGAGACTCCACCTCTACTAAAAAAAAAAAAAAAGAAAGAAAGAAAGAAAGAAACTAGCTGGGCATCATGGCGGGCACCTGTAGTCCCAGCTACTTGGTAGGCTGAGGCCAGAGGATGGTTTGAGCCCAAGAATTGGAGGTTGCTGTGAGCTATGATGACACTATGACATTCAACCCCAGGGCAACAGAGTGAGACTCTGTCTCGAAAAAAAAAAAAAAAGAAAGAAAGAAAACTAGTTTGAGAATACCTACCTAGGACAAGAAATAATACCTATAAAATGACTAGGAAATAGTAGGAACTCAAACAAATTTTGTGGCACGTTTTGTGGCATGATGCATATGTTATTGACATTTAATTCAGTATGAAAATCCATATTTAACAAATTAATCTTTACTTTTGATATTTATGTTTCAAGCTTTGGGTCCTGACTGTGTTTATCTACTTTTTGATCTTTTAAAAAAATAAACGTTAGTTCTGAGTATATTTAAATGTAATTTTGCCCCTGCCACTTTTAAAGGTTTTTTTTTTTTTTTTTTTGAGAACCCAAACAAATGCAGTGAGAAAGGTAAACCTGATGTGATAATCTTCCTGTAAAATGTTTCCACATTTCAAAACCAAATAGAAATTATTATTTTGCTGATTTCCCTCCTACGTATCTGCATCATTGGAAAAATATATGAGTATCATAGATATTTAAATCTGCCTATTCTAAAATAATCCATGACAAATTCACTTATGCTCTTTGATCCTGAAGTGATCTACATTGATAATTTAATTACAAAATAATTAGGTAAAACTGCTCCATTTTCATGTTTTCAAATAGAGCTGATCTGTTTTTTAAAAAGAGCATTTTAACTTACACCGAAAACTAGGTTTCCTGGGCTGTCCTAATTGTACAGCTTAATACCTAGCATACAGCTGTAGTCTTTGAATCTATCCCCACCTGTAAAGATGGCAACTCCAACTGGAGTCAGACATCTCCCAACTGGGTTTAGAAACCTCTAGGATCTCTCCTCTTCTTGCAAAACCGATCCTGTCTGTGCTGCCTACACCAAGCCATTTTTACTGGCTCCTATTTTGGCCACTACAGTGACATCGAGCCTCAAAGATTCCTAAAAGCACCAATGAATGCCACTCACCCCATTGTGGCCAGCACCAAAAGAGTCACCAGGCTGGCCAGGAAGTGATGTGCTCTGCTTCCCTGATGTCTGGACATGGTGGAGGTGATGGATCATTGATCCCTGGGCCTCCATGAGGTCCACCCGGCACATGTAAGGTTGAGAGAAGTGTACCCAGTTTGTAAACTCAAGACATTTGGGAATTCATCAGATGGACAATGGGGAACTGTTGAAGGGTTGAAGGGTTGTATGCAGATGAATAAGATGGGGGAGGTTGGATAGGGAAAGCGCACTCTGACTATGAGTAGAGAAAGTTGATGGCCTAAGCGAGCAGAGAGCCAGCCAGCCAGCTGGGAAGCTTCTGTACCAAGCATTACATCCCGTACAGACCTGAGGCTAAGGTTTGTACCTTGATCTTCTTTTCTCTCGACCTGGCTTCCTTCCCAGGAGACACCTTACTTTTTTCCCTAATGGTTAGATGTTAAAATAACAGAAGCCAAAAAAGTATAGATTTTATTTTTAAAAAGCCAAATGGGTTAGGTACTTTTCTATGACAAAATTTATGAATCCCGGGAAATATTATCACATTCCAAGATCATCTACATTATTATAAAGGATGAGTAATTTGTGCTATTCTTAGCTATTTGCTTCCTTTGAAAAACATATTATAGATGAAAAGGAATTAGGTAATGCACCAATGAGTAATGCTGCTTAACTGTGTGTGTGACCCAGTTGCCAAACATTTCCACCCAGTGAAGCAGGGTCATGACGTTGTGTTCAATGTCTGGTGCTTCACCTTAGGAATATACTTGTTCCTTTCAGGCTAGGTTATTCACCCCAGGTTATTTTGTTTTAAGTGTACCACTTGTCTCTGTAGTATGTTCAGACGATAACTAAGTGTGTCCAGGAAAAATAAGCAGCAATGTCATTTTCCAGACTGTGGGTTCACTTAATTTCCCCGGATGATAGTTTATTCATCTTTATGATGGAGTTACAGATGCTTCGGCTTTCAAATCTACAATCCTAAAGCATCGTCATCGATTAAAAACCTTTTGTTTTTTTTTTTAAACCTGGTCACATAGCATAAACTTCTTGATTGTTTTTGCAGCTCAAAGTTGTTAAAACACAATTTCAATATGAGGAAATGAAAAATCATTTTGTGCAGGTTTTCCTATATAAAAATATTAAGGGTTTTTAAAATAGCAATAATATAAGCCCGGGCAATATAGTTTTTGACCTCAGTAATTGATCACACTGACCTAACTGATAACAGTTGATGTATTGTTTTTCTGAATTGCCTAAGCACTCTCACCATTTATCATGTTACCTGGAATCACCTTTTATTATTTCCCTTTCCTTTCCCTCCTCTGGTGAATTTGGATGAATTCAGAGAGGCTCTGGGTAATCTTTTCAAAGCATAGCAAGAGGATTTATTTAGGTGGTTCCCATTAAAATAAATTAAAATGATAAATACATGTCCGGGGTATAGTACATCTCTTAAAACATGTTCTCCTGGCCTCCATTTGGCTCAAGGAAAGTGTGTGTTTGTTACCTCTGATTAGCTGTTAGTCCAGTGGAAGATAAAAATCCACTAGGCCGTGCTGGAATGTAGCCAGTGGCACTTTCCCTCCTAACTCTGGGAGCTGCTTATGTAATGCTTAAAGGAACAGCTGGTCTGAGCCACTAGGGGCTCTCCATGGAAGGTGCAGGTAGCTTACTGTCTGGCAGTGAGCTGATACGGGAAAAAGTGGCTGACCCATAAAATAATTTCTCTGACCAAAAGTGTAATTTTAGCAAAAAGAAGGGATAGAAAAAAAGCATAAAAAGGGAAAGAACCATTTCCTTATGTTAGATTCCTGGGCTAAATATGGATGGAAGTGGGTACAGTATTAAGGATTCAGGAGGGCAGGTTGTATTGTGCTGAGAAAAAATTAATCAAAGTCAAACAAATGTGTTCTTTTCTTTTACTCCCTATTGCCCCTTGGACATCAACCTAGCCTTCACCACACCCCCAAAATCCCTCTTAATAGTCAAGAGCCTCATTCTTTATTTTTTTCTTCCAAGATAGTATCTTACTCCAGTTGGAGTACAGTGGCATTCTTATAACTCACAGCAACCTCAAACTCCTGGGATCAAGTGGTTGTCCCACCTCAGCCTCCTGAGTAGCTGCGACTATATGCCTGCACTAGCATGCCTGGTTGATTTTTCTCTTTTTGTAGAGACTGTGTCTTGCTGTTGCACAGGCTAGTCTTGAACCTCAAGCAATCCTCCTGCCTTGGCCTCCCGAAGTGCTAGGATTACAGGCATGAGCCACAGGGCCTGGTTAAGAGCCAGATTCTTATGGGGTTTTCCTCTTACATATAGTACATTTTAGGTATTCAGTAAATGTGAACCCTTATAGTAAAACTAATTTAGCATAATGTTACAGGATTATAGGATAGAAATTTGAGCACATAATTCTCATATTTTCAAAAAAGTCTTAGCAGCTGAGCTGATCAGAGTAATATTTCAACTGTAACTTTAGCAATCATGTTGATTATACCTTTAACACCAAACAGGATGTTTGTGAGCCTGTGCATTGTACCAGGACTGAAAACACTGAGTTCTGTTCTAAACACGTTATTTTCTTGATGGTTGGATGGTTTTGTTGTTGCACAGTCTAGCTGAATTTGTCTGCACGGAGTTGTTTGCTAGAGAGTTATAGCATAGCTGTGAACCACTTTTTGTTGACTTTTCCTGTTCACCAAGGTACACGCTGAATTCAAGAATTTGTTTTTCACCATTTGACCTACTAAAGTATCAGTTTGCACATGATATGAGAACCAGCATCAAAGATGTGGGGAAGACAAGGTCATTGACCTCAAGATATTCAGAAGTCTTTTATTTTTCCACTGTTAATCACGTGGGGGACGGGGGACCTCAGCTGTGTGTGTTCTTTAGACACAAGTTGAGCAATGTTGCCTATGTTTTCTTCCCCGTCTTCATCCTATGGTCTTCTTTTAAACTTTTTACATTTCTCCCTCGAGGAATGCAGGTGTATCTCACATTTTGGAACGTTTTGGCCCACCTTTCTGAGTATTTCTCAAAGCAGAAGTCAAGCAGTGATCAAAGGGTGGTTTAATGGATGCTGCACATTTTGTTTTTAAGAGCATAGAAATACTTCTTTTCTTTAGCCTCTGGCATTTTTAGCCTTAGGGGTGAAAAGATTAGAGTGATAAAAGGCAAAGCCCTACTTTCTGAATATAGGCATTCCCCATTTTACAGATGAGTCATTTTTCCAAAAGTGCATTTGTTATTTGCACTTTTCCAGTGTTAGAATTTTGTTGTTCAGATTTGAATTCTTTGCCATGAGAGACAATGTTAAAAATGGTTGTGTTTAGGTTTCCAGGCCAGCCTGGACAACTATACTCCATCTATGTTAGGAACAAATTTTGGAGCTACAGTATCAGTATCAGTTGTGGGACCTTGGAACAGAAAGCCTTCCTAAGCGGGTAGCCTAAGGTAGAATGTTAGGATGAGGACAGGGCGCTTTGAGCTCCCTTCGGGGTTCCTCATCTGCCCTGTAGGGCTCATTCATCTGAGTTCTGGAGTGCACTGTCCCAAGTCACATCTTTGTGCTCATAGTTAAGTTTTTCTTCTTTCCCAAAATATACTCTTTGCTTCAAATTTATTACCTTCTCTCATTCTCAAATACAACCACCATTTTCTTAGTTCTGCTGATGTAAATAATAGATAAGAAAGCAGTCTGATTGAATTGATTCTATTTGCACAAAGCGTTGGTAGCCTCCTAATTCTTCCATGCTGTTTGCATTTAAAAAAAAAAAAAAGTCTTGCAACTCAAATCAAATATAGGTGGTTGTATTTTCTTCCATTTAGTATTCATTTATCATCTTTTACAAGCAAGGTACTGATGTAGACTATGAGAATTTAAAGGTGAATAAAATATGATGCTTATCATCTTATAGGGAGACCAGCATAGAGACACAAGCAAACTTAGTGTAAAGTATGATAATGAGGAGCATCAAAAGAGAACATTAGGAATATACCAAACCTTACACTCTGTTGGAGGGAAGCAGGTAAACTGATACAAGACTAGCAAAAAACAATTAGGTATTATTTTGGAAAGATATGTGTGTGTTCAACAAAGGACTTTTGCATCTCATTGTGTATCGTAGATAAACTCCTGCATGTACACACTAAGCAATGCTCCAAGGCTGGGCACAGGGCCTCTTGCCTGTAATCCCAGCACTCTGGGAGGCCAAGTGGGTGGACTGCCTGAGCTCAGGAGTTCGAAAACAGCCTGAGTGAAAGCAAGACCCCATCTCTACTAAAAATAGAAAAAACTAGGTGGGCGTTGTGGTAGGGCCCACAATGCCTACCTTAGTAGTCCCAGCTACTTGGGACTTAGGAGTTTGAGGTTGCTGTGAGCTATAACGCCAGGGTGAGAAAGTGAGTCTCTGTTTCAAAAAAAAAAAGAAAAAAAGAAAAAAGAATGTTTCAAAAATATCCATAACAGCAAGAAACTGGAAACACAACTGTCTATACACAAGAGAATGGATGAATAAATTGTGTTACGTTCGCAAAATGAGATATTATGCAGCCATAAAAATGAATGGTAGCTATAAACCAAGTGTATGGATGCATAGTTAATGTTGCTGAGCAAAAAAAAAAGTCACAGATTATGTGATACAATACCAGTATTATAAGGCTCAAAACCATGAAAAACTTAACAGTATTGTTTAGGAAAATATGGAGGCAAGAGGACTGCATAGTATATGCACCCACATTAGCGATATGCCATTATTGTTAGGTGATGGTTCACAGATGTTCATTTTTTAGTATGCTCCATATCTTTCATAGGTATCTTTATATGTATGAAATATTACATGCTGCAAACACTTCATGTGCATTTTTTTTTTGGTGATCACTCCAGTTCTGGAGAATCATCAAGGAAAGATTCTGCCTGGGAGACTGGAAAGGGCTTCACAAGGGAGGTTCACTGGATGTGGAGGAAAATTGGGGGTTAGCAGGTCAGGAAAATGTTGAGTGGTGAAAGGTGAGGAGAGTGTGAGGCCTGTAGTCGGCTTGAGGTGCAGAACAGGTGAATTTGGGAGAGGCGAGTGGTGTGTTTCTATGCAAGGAGCTGTGATGCCAAGGACCCTCCTTAAGGACCCACGAGGTTACCAAGGAGGTTGTCTAGAATAAATGAAGCTGAAGGTAGAACTGGGGAAAGGGCCGAAACGCAGTGGACAACTTCAGGAAGACAGCAGAATGGGGGGTGGAATGTAGGAGGGAACGGGGAGAGCAGCAGGAGGACATCCCCGCGGGACAGGATTTCAGACTCACAGAGGTTCCACATTGCAGATGAAGGGTCATCCTGTGAGGAGGAGGAACAAGGAGAAGTCGAGCTCTCTTTCCATTTCTCTCTCTCTGTTAGGATAGTATCTTTTGGTATGAACGTAGATCGTTACCTGAAAGTTGAGCTGCTCTTGAATGACCTACTGTGATAGGAAGAAAAAGAGGAAGAAGCAGAGAAAAAGAACTGCCATTTCTGAGGACCTACTATGTGCCAAGGATCTGCGGGCTGGAAGCATATTTCTTTCTGGCCTTTTCCACCATTCCTGTAGTATGGAATGTTGAGATGGAACCGAGGCTTACATGGTCGAGTGACTCACAAGCCAAAGGTGATTCAGAAAAGACAGACTCTTGTGAAATTGTGAAATAATGTTGTTTCTCGCCTTGCTCTGTGCCTCTCAAAAAAAAAAAAAAGTTTTTTAAAGAATGTCTTAGATACATTGAGAAGTTCAATTCCATGCAGTTTTTTTTTTTTTTTTTTTTTTTCTGATGTTTTAGGATTTTTCAAACTCTGTTCTCTCCTTGTTTTACCATCTCAGTCTTGCAGGGTGGTTGTCGCACCTTATCCGTTGCTTTCTTTAGGACACAGGCCGTCCCCTCGATGGGTTATGTTTTAGCAGGTGTCTCCAGAGAATGTCCTTTGACAAAGTGTTTGCTGTGACCAGCCTTGTTCCCTGTCTCTCACACACCTACCTTGACCTGGGACTACAGATTTGTCTTTTCTCACTGATTTTACTAACATACAATTATTTTCTTATTCTTAAAATCACGATCAAGCTTTCAGTTGCTATTTATTTCTGGTAACTGCATATTAAAAGGATTATTTTTATCTTGCTGACACTAAAGTTATAATTCCTACATTTTATAATCATAGTGCATAATATTAACTCCACACTTTCTTGCCTCTGGCTTCTCAAGGAACCTTGTCTCTGGTTTTTTCCTAAGAATGAGGGGAGAACAGAAGGGATTTTAGAATAGACAAAAGTTTGCAACCATTTCTGAGGGGAGCAGTATAGGAGAACGGATGAGGGGGACCAAAGAGGGTCCTAAGCACAAGGGCGGCCTTTCTGGGGCTACAACATGCCATCGTTTGCAGGTAGCCATCAGCAGAGCTCCATTCCTTCCTGCTCCACAGACATGCCCCAGAGCAGAAACCAAGGTCTTAACTCTGGGCTTGAAGGTGGGAGATATTGGGAATTTAAAAAAGCTCATCTATAAACATCTCCCACAAATGAACCATAAAGTTGATTTTTAAAGGCATGCACAATTCATATATGCATCTGATCATGTTGGGGAATTGATTCCCGTGAAAAGCAACCTTGACATTCATTATAGGGTGATGGAGATTTATGAATCAAAGTAGTAGGAACATAAGTTGAGCAATTAATAATGCTGTACAACTATTGCACAGAGAGAAAGTGACTTTAATTCGAGCTTCCTGTACTTTATGGACTATTTTGACGTGGACTTTATGGACGTATCCCTGACGTGGCCCTTGGTCTTAATGGGCTGTTCCTGTCCACTTGTGCAGCCTTGTTTTTTTAGCATTTCCCCTCACGCCACCTGTTCTAGACCAGTCACTCTCAAACATTTTAGTCCTAGGACCTCAGTACACTCTCAAAGGTAATAGCAAACTAGGGCGGTGCCTGTGGCTCAATGAATTAGGGCACCAGCCCCACATGCCAGAGGTGGCGGGTTCAAACCCAGCCCTGGCCAAAAACTGCAAAAAAAAAAAAAAAAAAAGATAATGGCAAACTGTAAAGAACCTTTCTTTATCCATGTTATCGATACGATCTGCATTAAAAATTACAACTGAACATTTTTAAAAATGTATATTTTTAATTCACTTCAAATGAAAATAATAAATCAATTTTGTGTTAACATCGTTATTTTTATGAAGGGTAACTGTGTTTTCCAAGACAAAAACCGTCGAGGTTAAGGACTGGCCTTGCACGTTCGTTTAATGCCCAGCTCAGCAGAAGAGAATGGGTTCTCATGCTCCCTTCTGCAGTAGAGACTAAGGGTACAAGGCCACATGGTGTAGCTTCTAGAAATACCCACTGTACACTCAGGAAAGAAGAAAGTGAAAAGGCAAATCATGTCTGAGTGTCACCAGGGAAATAGTTTGACCTCCTGGGTCCCCTAAAAGGGTCTGACAGGAACCTCCTGGTCCCCTAGAGCCCCACTTTCAGAATTTCTGCCTCAGACTCACTGGCCTTTGTTTCTTTGGAGAAATATCTATGGTGCACCTGAGGGGGGCGACGTGAAATACTGTTGGGAAGTCTGGCTGAGGCCAGGCACATCCCATCTGCTGTGGACGTCCCTGATCTGAGAGACGCACAGCCGCTGAGAACATCCCCGAGTCCCCCTTGAACTCACACTTCTGTGTGTTCCTCCAGGGTCATTTAGGGCACCGTTGAGTTGACCTCTACCATATCCCTCTGAGAAAACCAGGACTTCTGTTAATTTCCCCTTTCACAGGGAATAGACATGGTTACTGGCTTGCTCAAGGTCACTCAAGGGAGGGTGAGGACCAAGCTCACACCTCCTCCCCCAAGGCCTCCCCCTGTGCAAGTGTCTCCTCTCACCGAGGCGTCAACCCCTGTAAGAGGGGGCCATGCCTGCCAGGGGTGGGGCTACAACTTACGGGCAGGAGGTGTTTGAAAGCAGAAATTTAAGCTTTACTCGTGTAGGCCCCCAGGTAGTCCCTGTTCTAATACTTTAGCAAGTAAAAGTAGTTCAGGTACGAGAGAGGATCGACTGTTTTCTCTGAGTGTGCTTTTTGGTCAGTGCAATTAAAGTTCACCCTTGTCTGCAGTGAGAAGAAAAATCACCATTCATTCATTTAGTGCTTTATACTGAGTGTTGACTTTACTTTGGGATCCACACAGGGTTGCTAAATAGTTCCAAGATCCATTGTGACTGTAGCCTTCAGCCCCGCAATATAGCAAAATATACAGGACATTAAATTTACCATCTTAACCGTTTTTAAGTGCACAATTCACTAGTGTTACTTACATTTACACTGTTGTGCAACTAATCTCCAGAACGCATTTCATTTTGCAAAATCAAAACTCTATGCTGGTTACACAACAGCTCCATGTTCTCTCCCTGAAGCTTCTGGAAACCACCTTTCTACTCTCTGTCTCTGAGCCCTTTTCTGCTCTAGCGACCTCCGACCACACGGTATTTGTCCTTTTTTGTCCTTTTGTCCCCTAGGCACAATGTCTTCAAGGTTCATTCACATTGTTGTGTCAGAATTTCCTTCCTCTTTAAGGCTGAATAATATTCCCTTGTCTGTATGTACATATCACATTTTATTCCTTCATTCATCTGTTGATAGATACCTGTGTGGCTTCCATCTTTTAACTGTTGTGAATAATTCTACTATGAATATATGCATACAATATCTCTTCGAGATTTTTTTTTTCCTTCGAGATTCTTTTGAGTTGATGGTAGCATTCAATGGAACTGACCAGTAGTATACACCTGTGAGGCAGAGGCCCAGGAATCCTGAGTAGACCTGAGGATCATAGACTTCCTCAAGCATGACTTTGGCAAAGCCTGGTTTTCCAAGGTGACTGCTCATGTGGAAAGCCATGACAGATGAGCTGTTTCACGTGAAAAGTTCAGTTTGGGAGTTTGAGAGAGGATCCATGCTAATTAAAAATATGTGAATTTGTACTGTGAAACTTCTTCGCTAATGAAGCAATTATCATGGTTTGTAAATTAAAAAACAGTGTCTTCTGCTGGGCACAGTGGCTCACGCCTATAACCCTAGCACTCTGGGCGGCCAAGATAGATGGATCGCTTGAGCTCAGGAGTTCTAGACCAGTCTGAGCAAAAGTGAAAGATCTCATCTCTAAAAGTAGCCAGGCATTGTGGCGGGCGCCTGTAGTCCCAGCTACTCAGGAGGCTGAGGCAAGAGGATCACTTGAGCCTCAAGTTTGAGGTTGCTGTGAGCTATGACGCCACGGCACTCTACCCAGGGTGAGAGAGTGAGACTGTCTCAAATAAATAAATAAAAATAAAAAAACAATTTGTCCTAGAAATGTGATGACATTTTAATTTCTTTTTCCTGAGCCTCTAAAAAAAAAAGATAATAATAACAACAAACAACCTATTTCTTTGGTCCTTTCTTTGAAGGATTCCAATTCTATTCCGTATTTCTGACATGCAGCATATCTAAACTGGGTTGTAACTTATATTCCTTGTGAGTGTGTCACTAGAATTGTTTTAGTCACATGCTTACTAGAATGCGTAAATCATTTTACTAAGTTTTCTGATTATGACATAGTTTGAATCAGCCTCTGTCTTTCCCTTGTAGCAGCTGCCCTGCAGCCCCACCCTCCAGCCCAGACTTGCTCTAATTACTGTCTGTCCCTATGTGTTCATGCAGCTCTTTCATATTATCTATCTAAAAACGTCTATTGCATATTCAAATGTGGCTTGGGTGTGTATTCCAATATTTGCAACTGTTAGATGAAAGGAGACCGTGGAATACTATGCAGCCTTAAAGAAAGATGGAGACTTTACCTCTTTCATGTTTACATGGATGGAGCTGGAACATACTCTTCTTAGCAAAGTATCTCAAGAATGGAAGAAAAAGTATCCAGTGTAATCAGCCCTGCTATGAA
>CAUYPK010107720.1:0-11449 GCA_963574355.1 Loris lydekkerianus | reverse complement strand
CCTGCTCTTGCAGTTTCAGTCTTACCCGTCATGGGGATACAAACATCAATGGTTTGGTCCCTGTCTTAGGTTGACTGAATGCAGAGTGATCTTACCCGTCTTTGGGTACTATGAATGTAATCCACCATGCAGCCTCTCCATGATTATAAAAATTTGTTATTTAGGGCGATGCCTGTGGCTCAAAGGAGTAGGGCACTGGCCCCATATGCCAGAGGTGGCGGATTGAAACCTGGCCCTGGCCAAAAACTGCAAAAAAAAAAAAAAATAAATAAAAATAAATAAATAAATTTGTTGTTTAAGTGACCGATAAAGGTTGTATGTATTTATCACATATAATATACTGTTTTAAAATATATTGGGAATGCCAAAAATGTATACACATTTTAAGAGATGATGCCTGTGTATCACTTTTCGATGTTGAATTGAATTATAGTAGCAGCGTGTAGTATGATGTTTGTAACACCTCTTGCAATTGCAGAAGTCAAATGTGATTTATATTCATCTTTTGCTATTGGTATATATCGACTATAACAGCTTTAATACAGTTTTTTCTTTCATAAAAGGTATATACGTTTTTGGGGTAGCCTGTGTATGTACATTGCAGAATTATTTATCAAACTGTTAAACAAATTATGATATATTAATATATATGCTGCTTTTCTTTAAAGATGCATTGAATAGTAAAACCTCACAATGGATCTTTAGTTTGGAATAGTGACGAATGTAAATTTTATTTTGAAATATCTTTTGGCAATAGTCATAGTATTGCTAATAGTACCATAGTTTGTTGTCCATATTTATAATCGAAGGGATTGTTAAATTTTAGTTAAATTACTGGAAATCAGGATGCATTTTTTCCCACAGAACTTCATAGGCTCCAGAATATTCATATTTTCAGGGTCTAGTCCATATACTCCAGACTAAAAACCCCTTATGCTCCTAGCTTTTGGAGAGACTATTTCATAGGTATTATATACTGCCATCAGGGCTGTCTTTGTGCATTTTCTGTTGCTTTTACCAGAATACCTGAGACTTATTTATAAAGAAAAGGGGTTAATTCAGTTCTGAGGCTGGGAAGTCTGAGCTGGGGCAGCCTCATCTTGTTAGCTCTGGTGAGGGCTCTTTCTGCACCTCATAGGGCAGGAGGGTGCACTGAAGCGCAGACCAGCTTTTATGACAGATCCACTCCAGTGATAATCCGTTAATCCAATGAATGGATTAGTACTCTCCTGAGGTCTCATGACCCGATCACTTCTTAAAGGCCCCACCTCTTAATGCTGTTACACTGGTGATTAAATTGCAATGTGAGTTTCAGAGGGGGCAGATATCCAAACCATAGCATGAGTCATGTAACATTCGCTTCTCTTATTGTTACGTTAGAAGCTATTGATGTTTATTGTTTAGATCCATTATTTTGTTAGGGCTTGTCAAGTGATATTTTATTTCTATCATTCCATCTTCATTTATTATCCCCAATAGTTCTGTAAAGGCAAACTTACCTTCAGCTCTTTTTTTTTTTCTTTTGAGACAGTCTGATGCTGCCCTTGGTAAAGTGCCATGGCATCACAGCTCACAGCAACCTCAAACTCCTGGGCATAAGCGACTCTCTTGCCGCAGCCTCCGACGTAGCTGGGACTACAGGTGCCCACCACAACACCCAGTTATTATTTTTTTGTTTTTGTTGCAGTTTGGGTGGGGCTGGGTTCGAACCTGCCACCCTCGGTATATGGAGCCAGTGCCCTACCCACTAAGCCACAGGCACCGCCCACCCAGTTACTTTTTTATTTTTATTTATTTATTTATTTATTTTTGAGACAGAGCCTCAAGCTGTCACCCTGAGTAGAGTGCTGTGGCATCACAGCTCACAGCAACCTTCAGCTCCTGGGCTCAAGTGATTCTCCTACCTCCGCCTCCCAAGTACCTGGGACTACAGGTGCCTGCCACAACACCTGGCTATTTTTTAGTTGCAGCTGTCATTGATGTTGGGCGGGCCCAGGCTGGATTTGAACCCGCCAGCTCAGGCTCAGCTTAACCTGCCTTGAGCCACAGGCGCCAAGCAACATGCAGTTATTTTTGGTCACAGTTGTCCTGTTGTCCTGTAGGCCCTGGCTGGGCTCAAATCCGCCAGCCTCGGTGTGTGTGGCCAGTGTCCTACTCATAAGCCATGGGTGCTGAGCCACCTTTTAATTTATTTTATTTTTAGAGACATGGTCTCCCTCTATTGCCCAGGACATAGTGCATTAGTATGATCATAGCTCACTGCAGCCTTGAACTCTTGGGCTCAACTGATTCTCCTGCCTTGTCCTCCCAAGTAGCTGGGACTGTAGGTACTGGCCACCACACCTGGCTAATCTTTCTTATTGTTTGTAGAGATGGGGTCTCTCTATGTTATTCAGGCTTTGTTGGGTCTTTGATTTGTATAGGAAGGGCAAGATAAATATTGCCTCCTTTCCTTTATTTGCTAGTTTTCAAAATAATGAGGTGATTCTCTAGCATACTTCAGTGAGAAGATGAGTAAACTTATTTATTTATTTATTTAGAGACAGAGTCTCAAGCTGTTGGCCTGGGTAGAGTGCTGTGGCATCACAGCTCACAGCAACTTCCAACTCTTGGGCTTAAGCGATTCTCTTGCTTCAGCCTCTCAAGTAGCTGGGACTACAGGCACCCACCATGATGCCCAGCTATTTTTTTGCTGTTGTTGCAGTTGTCATTGTTGTTTTAGCAGGTCCTGGCTGGGTTTAAGCCCCTCAGCTGGTGTATGTGGCTGGTGCCCTACCCACTGAGCTATGGGCGCCAGGCCAAGGTGAGAGAATTAAAAAAACAACTGTTTTTAGCGTTGCTGTTGATTCATGGACTTAAACATACCCGAGGTGTTTCAGTCTGTTGTAGTTGCTCTTATTGATACAGAGGATGATTTTTGTGTGTGTTATTGTTCCAGTGATCTGTTATAGTTACTGATACAGAGGATGATTTTTGTGTGTTATTGTTCCAGTGGTCTTTGATAGTTTTCTTGCCATCTGGTAGGACACTGAAGTTACAGGCTTATTTTGTATATTTCATGCCTCAGGGTGAAATTAGCGATTCTCCAAAAAGCCTTAATTCTTTTTATGGAAGATAGTATTGAGTGGCTATACTCTAGGTACTAGGGTTCATAATTAATGGGTTGGTCATTGCTTCAGGGCTTTTCTATGGACAGAGATAGGATACACACACACACACACACACACATATAATATTTAACTATATTTAGTTACTCATTAGTTAATTCTAATGTTCTAGAAAATTCATAACTATAGGGTTTTTTTTTTAAATCTCAGCTTCTTCAATCTTACATCTTCATTTTCTTTTTCCTATACCAAAAATCAATATATCAGTGTAATTTCTTTTTTTCTTTTGAGGCAGAGTCTCACTTTGTCACCCTCTGTAGTGTGTTGTGACATCATAGCTCACAGCAACCTCCAACTCTTGGGCTCCTCTTGCCTCACTCTTGCTCAGGCTAATCTTTATCTTGCTCTTGCTCAGGCTGGTCTCCAACTCCTGAGCTCAAGCAATCCACTCACTTCAGCCTCTCAGGGTGCTAGATGTGAGCCACCTCGCCTGGCCTTAGTATAATTTCTTTCTTTCTTTCTTTCTTTTTTTTTTTTTAGAAACAGAGTCTCACTTTATTGCCCTGGGTAAAGTGCTGTGGTGTCACAGCTCACAGCAACCTCGAACTCCTGGGCTTACATGATTCTCTTGCCTCAGCCTCCAGAGTAGCTGGGACTGCAGGAGCCCACCACAACACCTGTCTACTTTTTGTTGCAGTTTGGTTGGCACCGGGTTCGAACCCGCCACCCTCAGTATATGGGGCTGGTGCCCTACCCACTGAGCCACAGGTGCCGTCCATAATTTCTTTCTTTCTTTTTTTTTTCTGAGACAGAGTCCCATTTTGTCGCCCTTGGTAGTGTGCCGTGGCATCGTAGCTCACAGCAACCTCCAACTCTTGGACTCAAGCAATTCTCTTGCCTCAGCCTCCCAAGTGGCTGGAATTACAGGCACCTGCCACAATGCCAGCTATTTTGTAGGGTCATGCTCTGGCTCAGGTTGGTCTCAAACATGTGAGCTCAGGCAATCCACCTGTCTTGGCCTTCCAGAGTGCTCAGTATAATTTCTTATTTGTTTCATTCTAAAATTATTTGCACACAGCCACAAAATAATATCAAGACTACTTCCAATAGTTTAAAATACTTTACAGTTTTTTTATTTGTTTGTTTGTTTGTTTGTTTTTATTGAGAGAGAGTCTCAAGCTGTCATCCTGGGTAGAGTGCCGTGGTGGCATCATAGCTCACAGCAACCTCCAACTCTTGGGCTCAAGCTATCCTCTTGCTTCAGTTTTTCTATTTTTAGTGGAGACGGGGTTTCGCTTTTGCTCAGGCTGGTTTCTAACTTATGAGTTCAAGCAGTGCACCTGCCTTGGCCTGTTTTGTGTTATTATGTGTTATGTAAAATATTTAGGTGGTCAAGACCCTACTTCTTAAAAAAAAGAACAGAAAAACAGAGAAGAGAAATAAAATGAAAAAAATTCAGTTCTTCATTCACATTAGCCACATTTTAGGTGCTCCCTAGCTACTTCTGAAGCATTTTCATCATTGTAGTAACTTTTACTACATGGCTACATTGCCCAGTTTCGTAGTTATCAGTCACATATGGCTATTTAAATTTATGCACCTGCACAGTGGCTCATGCCTGTACTCTCTAGTGTTACCAGAATTTCTTTCTTCAGTAGGTCCTTGGTCTGGGGATTCAACGAATGAACCCATGGACCACAGATCAGTGGTAAGATAGGATTTTATTAGATAGAAAATAATATAGAAGGAGTAAAAAGCACTAGAGCTTCTGGCAGAAGGAAAGATCCCAGGCTCGGCACTGTAGCTTAATGGTTAGGGCGCCAGCCACATACACTGGGGCTGGAGGGTTCGAATCCAGCCAGGGCCTGCTAAAACAACAATGACAACTACAACCAAAAAATAGACAGGTGTTGTGGTGGGTGCCTATAGTCCCAGCTAGTTGGGAAGCTAAGGCAAGAGAATTGCTTGAGCCCAAGAGTTTGGGTTGCTGTGAGCTATGACTCCAGGGCCCTCCACTGAGGGTGACAAAGTGAGACTCTGTCTCAAAAAACAAAAAACAGAGGGAAAGACCCAAGTGAGGAGACCCCACATAGGTCCTTTGTCTAGGGGTGTAAGGTCTTGAGAATTATATTTGGCCAGGACTTGGTAGATGGAAAAACTTTTTCAGTGTAAGTGAGCGTTACTGACGAATGAACGCAGGGCATTCTCTAGCTCAAGGCAAAATGTCTGGGTGTGCCCTTCGTGAAATTGCCAAGGCCTAGGAAAACTGGGGTCCCCTGTCCAGCCTTAATGGGGGAACCCTGTATCACTAGCACTCCGGCAGACCCAGATGGATTGCCTGCGCTCAGGAGTTTGAGACCAGCCTGAGAAAGAGGGAGACCCTGTCTCTCGAAACAGCTGGGTGTGTGGCAGGCACCTGTAGTCCCAGCTGCTTGGGAGGCTGAGGCAAGGGGATTGCTCAAGCCCAAGAGTTTGAGGTTGCTGTGAGCTCTGATGTTATGGCATTCTACCAAGGATGACAGCTTAAGACTTTGTCTCAAAAAAACAACCCCCCTCCCCCCCCCCGAAAACAAACCAAGATGCAGTCTGAACCAGCCTTTTACAAGACAGGATGTGAACCACCATTTTCACTTGCCTGCACTTGTTTCTTTTCTCTTTCATATTTCAAATTTAAGTCTGGGCTTCAAATTTTTTTTTTTTTTTTTTTTTTTGAGACAGAGTCTCACTTTGTTGTCCTTGGTAGAATGCTGTGGCATCACAGCTCACAGCAACCTCCAACTCTTGGGCTTAAACAATTTTCTTTGCTGTTTTAGCTGGCCGGAGCCCGGTTCGAACCTGCCACCCTCTGTATATGGGGCCGGTGCCCTACCCACTGATCCACAGGCGCTGCCCTGGGCCTCAGTTTTATCTAATTCCTGAGCTTATATTCTTTCTACCATAACATTGCTTGAGTTTACTTCTGAGGGTCTTCTATCTACAGTATTTATCTACCTTGCATTTTAACATGATGGTATCTTAATAATTGTAGCATTTGTTAATTCATTTTTGTTTTGTAAATTTTTTCCCCTTTTTTAATGATCAAGATCAGAGTGGATATTCATTAATTTAACAAATATTTACTGAGCACCTACTACAAGTAAGAAATAATTCTGTGGGCAAAGAGAAAATGCTAATATCCTTTATGGAGTTGCCTTCCTTGTGAGGAAATAATATACTACATTTTCTATGTTTGAACATTTGGCTTTTTAGTCATGATGAGTTTTGAATATGACTTTGTTATACATGTATCAGAATGTAAGGTCTTCAAAATCAAGCTAATTATGCTTACTAGAATTAAAATATGCACTGATGGCTAAATTTTGAATTGTAGAAATATGGAGATGGATCAAACATCTCACCCAGGCTGCCGCTACTCACTATGCAAAGAAAAACTAATCATAGTTTATTTCAAGCTTGTTTCCAATATAAGTTAAAATGCTTTAGAAATAGAAATTGGATAGCCCATGTGCCAGGTTTGAGGATGAAGCATAAATGAATATTTCTTTTCAGATTTGTAGGATTTTTATAGACACACTGGAAGTTATTCTCAGCCAGGTATTTACAGGCGGCAGAGGTGATGGATTTAAAAATCTCCCCGAAGTAGCCATCCTCCTTAGAAGTCTTTCAGGTGTAAAACTGTATCCTGCATTTAGCTGACAAGATGTAACCTAGCAGCACACTAGGTTTGTAGCCCTCGGGCCTATCTTTTTTTTTTTTTTTTTTAATGAAGAGCGAAGTGGCCCCGCACCAGTCCATCCCAGCCGCAGGCACCCCCGCCTCCGCCCTCACGACTTTTGTTTTAACACTTTCCTATTTTATTGTGGTTCTGTGTTGTCAGACTCCCCAACTAGAGAGAAATTTTCTTGGGATGTTTGACAATGGCAAACCTCCATGTCTGCCAGGCACTATTAACCACAGAGCATATAATGTTCCTGCTCTTCGGGAGTTGAGAGTGTTGGAGGAGAAAAGCCACGAGCAGTGTGGTGGGTTCTGTCCCTGGGGCGGGGGGTTGGGGGTGTGGGGGTGGTATTTGGTCAGGACACAGGGCATGAGTCCCTGATGTGGTCTGGGGAGGAGAAAGAGGATGTGGGAATGGTGGCCCCTACCTGTAATCCTAGCACTCTTGGGGGCTGAGTCAGGTGGACTTCACGATCAGCCTGCGCAAGAGACCATGTCTCTACTAAAAAAAAAAATAAAAAATACTAGCCAGGCGTAGCGATACAGGCCTGTACTCTCAGCTACTCAGGAGGCTGAGGCAAGAGGATTGCTCAAGCCCAAGAGTTTGAGGTTGTTGGGAGTTGTGACGACACTTTGGCACTCTGCCTAGGATGACAGTTGAAACAATGTCCTCCCCCCCCCCCCCCAAGAAATTGGACTTGCCACCTATAGCTCAGCAGCTAGGGCACCAGCCACATACACTGGAGCTGGCAGGTTTGAGCCCAGCCCAGGCCCACCAAATAACAATGACAACTACAACTAAAAAATAGCCAGGCATTGTGGTGGGCACCTGTAGTCCCGGCTACTTGGGGGGCTGAATCAAGAGAATCTCTTAAGCCCAAGAGTTGGGGGTTGCTGTGAGCTGTGACATTACCACACTCTAGCGAGGATGACATAATGAAACTCTTATCTCCAAAAAAAAGAAAAAAATGAAATTACTTGTGCTTGAGTCGTATTAACTTGTGGATTTTGGTGAATGACTGAAGAGGTTACTGAATGATACATGAATTAAAAAAAGAAGGTAGTTTCACTGGGAAGTGAGGGGGTAAGGTGGATTTTAAATCTCTTGGAAGAAAGGAGGAGGTAACGAAGTTCCTTACAATCTTCTCTTTTATTGCTTTGATTCTTAAACTTGTAGACTATGTCCAAACAGGACTGTGGTTGGAAGTGACCTCGCTGAGCCTGTCTTGCCCACCCCTGCCCCCACGGTCCTAACGTGTTTGCTGAGCTTCCTGGCCCACTGGCTCCCATAGTGGGAAGCCGCTGTGGGGGGGATATATCTTGGAGCAGGACTGTATCCTGCCATTGAAGTTCACTTCAGTGGAGGTTCCGTTTGAAAGCTGTGGCAGGATATGTCCCCTGGTCAGGTGCACGATTCCAGCCACTTCCCTCCAACAGGAACAAGCGTTGTGGTGTAGAGGTTTCTTCTGTTCAGAAGTCGCATGAACTGGGATCCTGTGTGAAATGCGGATATGACTGTGGAGCCAGACGTAACAGAAATTGTTTGGAGGCCTTTGATGTCTTCCTGTGAGTTGCGAGTGTTTTTCCTTCTCCTTTCCTTTTTCAGACTCCCTGCCTCCCAGCTCTGTCCCCCTTACCACCCGCTCACTCCTCTCTCTTCCATTATAGATGAGGTCATTACGATTTGGAGCCAAGAGAAGTGATTCCTGTAACTTTAAATCTCCATGCTCAATTTGTGAGTCCTTTTTATAGAAGATGGTTATACTTTATAGTTGCAGGACGGCTTACTTCATTGTGCTTAGAATGCCAATACGAGCTCACTGGAGGAATTCTGTCAATTTGTGAATAGGGCTTAGTGGTTCCACACTTCTGATTCTCACCCATTTCAAATTTCTAATTGCTTTCAAGTCCATTATGGGGCCGCGAAAAATGGTCTGAATCTGATTAGGTTGTCTGACCTTGATTAGATTTTCTGCACCTGGCACTTTGGCCACCTGACTTCCCCACGATGTGCGGCTGTGTTGCCACTGGAAGGAGAAAGATCAGGGGAGGCTCCTTCTTTTCTGCTGGCAAAGTGAGGTGTAAGGAAGCTCCGAAGGAGTTTTTTTAAATATAAGCTGTTATGAAATCATAATCACGAGATGAAGGAGGGTGACGAGAATGTGATATGGAGGAAAGAGAGGAAGGAAAAAGACTTACAGGAGGTGGGAAGACACCAATGGCCGGGCTGAGCTCCCTGCAGCCCCCTGATCATGTGCTGTAGGAGGTCAGCAGGTGTTTAGTGAAAGCAGGGACTGCAGGCACTCTGGGTATTGCCTCTGCTCCGGGATGACAATAGACAGAACACTCCCCGCCTCTGCGCTCTCTCTCTTCCACTGGGCATTAGTGACAACATTCTGCAAATCTGAGAGGGAGGAGAGGAAGTGTCCCTAGATCCTTCAAGCAGATTTTAACCCTTTGATCTAGTCTTTTGATAGGTGAGAGCCTGGTTTCTTGTGCCTTTTACTGACAGTATGACTGTGGGGGACCCACGGAAACAGTCTGAATCTCTTTTTCTCTGTCTGTAACCTGAGTGTAGTAGAACTTTTGTGTGAGGATTATGTCATTGAGAATGTATGCTGTGATGGGTTCTTATTGAACATGAAGTGCAGGAAAAGTGGAGGCCTGTTCCTTGGCCAGGTACCGGTCCTTGGCTGATTTCTGAGGGAAGTTTGTGTGGCTGGGGACAGTTACACAAAATGAATTTACTTTTCCACTTTTTGGTTTGGCCCATATTCCTGTAGACTCTTGGCACACTATACTCCTGGCGCATTAAAAGTGGTAAATTTCTTTTGTTTAGGATAGGGCAGCTTTTTTTTTTTTTTTAGACAGCATCTTACTATGTTACCCTCGGTAGAGTGCTGTGGTGTCACAGCTCACAGCAACCTAATCACATCACCAAACCCTGGGCTTAAGCGATGCTCTTTGTCTCAGCCTCCCAAGTAGCTGGGACTACAGGCACCTGCCATAACTAACACCCAGCTATTTTTTTGTTGCAGTTGTCATTGTTGTTGAGCTGGGCCCAGCCTGGGTTTGAACCCGACAGCCTGGGTGTATGTGGGCGGTGTCCTACCCACTGAGCTACAGGTACTGTCAGTTTTTTTTTTTTTTTTGAAGCATAGTCTCACTCTGTCACTCTGGGTAGCAGGCCATAGTGTCATCATAGCTCACAGTAATCTCTGTCTTTTGGGCTCAGGGGATCCTCTTCCCTCAGCCTCCCCAGTAGCTGGAATGCAGGTGACCACCACAATGTCCAGCTAGTTTGTCCATTTTTAGTGGAGACAGAGTCTTGCTCTTGCTTAGGCTTGTCTTGTACTCCTGAGTTCAAGCAATCCAAGAGTGCCAGGGGTCCAAATCGGTGCAAACCGTACCTTCAGGAAGAAATGTGCACCAGAGAAAGGGGCAGTGACCTGTCACTTGCTTGACCTCATCAGTCGGTGGCAGACAGAGCATGCCCAGAAAGACTGCACCTGCAGGGACCATGTCCGTAACCTCTGGCTCATCTTGGTGAAAATGTCCTTCAGTAGCTTAATAAAATGTCTTTGGATTTGTCCAGTTCCTGACATCTTTCTTTCCCCTTGAAGGGCAGAGATTCCTTCAGTTCCTTCCTTTTGGGAATAATGGACTAAACTACATAAAGTAAAATAATCGTGTGAAGAGCAATCTAGCAAAACAAGTAAATTTGAAGATGTTCGTGCCCTAAGACCAGCAGTTCCATTCTTGAATGTATTTCCAGAGGAAATAATTCCTTTACACTTCCTTATAAAAATATAGTTATATTTGTAGAATACTCTTGAGTTTATTGCTCCCAGCAGAAAGCAACAGACTGGAATTTCTCAGATGGCTTAGATGGCCTCCATCGCGCCTGCTGTGTACTGAGATTACGTCTTAGCATATCTGTAACTCATTTTTACCAGTTTGCTAAAAACTAGAAACTCTTAGATATGTGCATCAGGAAACATATACAGGGATATCTATTGAGGCATTGTGTATAAGGGCAAAATATATTAGAATACAACTTAAATATGTATTAATAAAGAGAATGGATGAATACAATAGGTTATGGTCATGTGGTGGAGTACTATACAGTAGTGAAGAGGAAGGACCTAGAATGACTCTGAAACAACGTTGATCAAAACCACAAGTTGCTGGAACCAGAAAAAACCCCGTACAGCTAAGGCAATTCTTAGTAATAAAAACAAAGCTGGGGCATCAGCATATCAGCTTGAGGCTGTACTACAAGGCCATGGTGGCCAGACAGCCTGGTGCTGGTCCAAAAATAGAGACAGACATTTGGAATAGAATAGAAAACCAGGAAATGAAACTAACAACTACAGCCATAAACCAGACGAGAACACACCTTGGGGGAAAGACTCCCTATTCAATAAATGGTGCTGGGAGAACTGGATATCCACATGTATAAGGCTGAAACTGGACCCGCACCTTTCCCCACTCACAAAAATTGATTCAAGATGGATAAAGGACTTAAATTTAAGGCATGAAACAATAAAAATCCTCAAAGAAAGCATAGGAAAAACACTAGAAGATATTGGCCTGGGGAAAGACTTCATGAAGAAGACTGCCAT